>JAQPPZ010009752.1:0-276458 GCA_028583015.1 Wollemia nobilis | reverse complement strand
TTAGAAGAAATAAATTCTATCAAACTTGTATGGTCCCAAAAGTATTGTATGGATGCAAAAACACCATACACTCACACAAATATCATATATGTGAAAGCACAATATGAATGCTCATTCATACAAACAATGTAATTAATGACTTAGCAAATGAAAAAACCTCTAGGTCTTAGGAAATGCTTGATGTAAAAATTATAAATCATAGCCTACTAATTTTATCTTTACATTCTTTCAAATCCAACTTTTATTTTACTATGTTTTTGCATATATACTAATATTTTGTTATATTAGGATAGAGAGAAACTATAGCAAAAAATAGGAAGAGAAAGACCGGTAGCAATGCCAAATATGAGAAAGGAAAACACTTGTAGAAGGGTAAGAATGGAAGAAATGATGTCTACAAGAATAATCAATGAACGTTTTATTTCATAGTTTGCCAACGTTTACTCCATTAATTGTAGGATCTTATGATAGGAAAAAAAGTAGAATACAACATTCAATTTCTGCCTCACGACTATATTCAAGACATACTAAAATAGATACCTCTTTCTAAACTCTTTAGAATGCTTTGTCCTCTTATTATGCATAGTGAAATTGTGTGGAGTTCTCCACAATTTCAAAATTAATGGGACAAGGACAACAGGGAAATGTGCCTTGTTGTAAATCCTTGTGACGTTGTTTCAATGGTCAAGTTGAGCGAGTGGATATGGTATGAGGATATACTACATCTGTGTATATGGTCTGAGGATATACTACATATGTCGATGATTTATTAATCCATAGGTCCCAAGGTAAGTCATTGAAATTCTTGCCTCCTAATAATTCCACTTGGAGTCTTAGAGCTAGAGCAGGAGGTTTTCTTGTTTTCATGAATGAGCAAGAGTGAAAGCTTCAAGTTGTGAATATGCTAACAAGGAAAGTTCATCATATTTCAGATGTATTGGTTAATTCAAAATATCAACATTCATTTTACATCAAAAAGTGTCTAAAAGAAGTTGGTGTTGCACTCAGGAAATATTTAAGAACCAACACTTGTGATCTACTTATTATGGGGAATTTTAAGCTCAAAATATTATATTTGCTTATATATAGTTTGACCAACAAATCATGGAGTTAAAAGTTTATTAAGTGCATCCACATCACCACCGACTTGAATTGAAAAGTGTACAAAACAAATTCTCTCTCTTGCATGAATGTGGGAAGACATCCAAAATTTGAAGCACTTAGAAAAGCAATAGACACTTTCTTCGTGTACCAAAATTTTTAAAAAATTCTTGAGGGAGACACTATTTTGTGGAACTTTTAACTCCCATGATTTGTTGGTCAAGCTATCTATAAGCAAATGCAATATTTTATGCGTAAATTTCTCCATAATAATTATATCACAAGAATTGGTTCTTAAATATTACATGATCCCAACACCAACTTCTTTTGGATGCTTTTTAATGTAAAAAGAAAGTAGGTATCTTGAATTCATGGCTACATCTGGAATCTGATGAAGTTTCATTGTCATAAGATTCATGACTTGAAGATTTCACTCTTTCTCATTCATGAAAACATGAAAACCTCTTGCTCATATCTAAGACTCCAAGTGGAAGTATTAGGAGACATGAAATTCAAGGACTTACCTTGGGATCTATGGACTAATATATAACTAAATATTGAGCAATATTGTAAGAGAATTTTGTAAACTAAAAATATTGGATGTACAAGCTAGCTTGTCAGTCCCATAATTTTAAATTTAGTATCTTACCACAATATTGGACCAAAAAATCAACTAAGTATATGTTGAAGGCTAGAAATTTTTTAGTGTTGACATCACTATAAGTAGTGCAAAACTTTGACATAGCAATGAGCTAGGATAAAAAAATTGGCTACGTAAACTCATCATGATATCATCATAAGGAATGAAAAATCCTTACAAAAAGAATATCTACCTAGACAAATACCTAGGTGGTGGAGATCAATAAAAGCAGAAGAACGAACCTAACATCCAGTATTTTTCCTAAAGGAAGAATGCATATCTTGGTTAAGAAAAGAACCTAATATTTGATTGGATCAGATTTTAAAGACATAAACATCATCATAGAAGCTAAATAAAGGATGCAAATCTCTGTTAAGGAAAGAACCTGATATTTGATTGGATCATATTTTAAAGAGGTAAACATCATCATAGAAGCTAAATAATGGATGCAAATCTCGGTTAAGGAAAGAACCTAATATTTGATTGGATCATATTTTAAAGAGGTAAACATCATCATAGAAGCTAAATAAAGGATGCAAATCTTGGTTAAGGAAAGAACCTGATATTTGATTGGATCATATTTTTAAAGAGGAAAATATCATCATAGAAGCTAAATTTTAGCATCTTGTGACACACTATCCAAATTATTTCCCACTTTATTTCTAAGATAGTTGATATTAACAATGGAGCAATAAAAACCTGACAACAAAAAATAAAGACTAAAGTTATCCCATTTTCGATGAAATAAATTCTTTCAAACCTGTATGGTCCCAAAAGTATTGTATGGATGCAAAAGCACCATACACTCACGAAAATATTATATATGTGAAATCACAATATGGATGCTCGTCCATACCAAAAATGTAATAAAAAAAAAACAATGTAATTTAAAAAAATATTAGGAGACATGAGATTTAAGGACTTACCTATGACAAAACCTCTAGGTCTTAGGAAATGCTTGATTAAAAAAAAAAAGTGAAAAAATTTATGAAATCTATTTACGGATAAAAAGAGAATGAAAAGTTCATCAACATTTATATAATACTCTGAAAGTTCATCATCATTAATATAATTTTTTTAAGATTTATTATCAATAAGAATATAATGTTAAGGTTTCAAATAATAGCTTTGCCCTTATAAGTTTGACATGAAATTATCGGTTAACTACTTAATGGAACTACTTAATGAAACACTAGACTCTAAAATTTAAACCTCAACAAAATATACAGTAATTAATGGGCCCATGAAAATCTCTATATTTTATATATTTATTTAAACCTTAACATTAACTATTTGTAAATATTGGAGTATGGTTTATCATTTTACTTCACCCTTTATAAATTTGCAAATGGTTTTAAGCGTTGTCGTTGTAAAAATTATAAGTTTGCACATGGTTTTAAGTAGCAACATTGTAATATAACTTTGTAAAGTAGAAATATTGGATGTACAAGCTAAATTGTCAAAATTTCCCCACCTCATATTTTCCCTTTGCTCTCCCTCGCCCTTGCTCATATCCACTCATTTCTCTTTCTCTTTCTCTTTCTCTTTCTCATTCTCCCTCTCATAAATTTGCAAACTCTTCAATTTTCAAGCATTCAAATTTTTAGAACTCTTTAATTGTCAAGCATTTAAATTTGTATATCTATATTAAAGATATTTTTGCAAAGTTATCATAACCCACACTCTGCCTAGACATTTATATCTACATATTAGATATAGAAATGGATCATTGGATACAATTCTTTCAATGAATTATATCCTAACATATCTAAACCCACACTCTACCTAGACATTTATATCTACATATTAGATATAGAAATGGATCATTGGATACAATTCTTTCCATGAATTATATCCTAACATATCTAAATACATGTCCATGTATGGTCCATATCTATTACATCTAAACATAATTTAAGCATGTCTAAAGGTGTATTCTGAACATGACTTGGACATGTCTAAAGGTGTATCTACAACTTTATATTAAAAAGGAGAAACTTCATTTTTTTAAAGATATTTATGAAATTTTTTGAAAATACTACTCTTATTCTATATAAAACTTGTAATTGCAAAAATATTTTTTTGTTTTATGTTTTTTATTTTAATATATATAAAATAGAGGGTTTTTAGAATTTGGCATTCAGTCAATAATTGAACCAAAAGTTCTTGAAAATATATCAAATCTATATTGGATACCATGTAAATATCATATCCAAAAGCAATCAAATGTCTTTAATATGACAATTTGGGACTTATATTTTTTTAGTATAAGGGTGAATCAACCTAAAAAAAATCATAATTATATAACTAGGCTTTGCTATTCAAACATATCCAAATACATGGATCATATCCTAACATATCCAAATACATGCCCATGTATGATCCATATCTATTACATCCCGAACATGACTTGGGCATGTTTAATGGTGCATCTACAACATGAAATTAAAACGAGAAACTCATTTTTTAAACTAGCTTAGATATAAGGGATATATATCTAAAAACCCTAGGAGTTTTCAATATCATTTCTTGGGGGTGTGATCTCCAAGATAAGCACCTCGGGATTGATATCTCTCAGCATTTTTAGATATATATCCTTTATATCTAAGCTAGTATAAAATGTTTTGTGCAGTATCAAAGGTTTTTAGTATCCTTTATAATGCAAATGCCACTATTATTAAATATAAAACTTGTATTTGCAAAAATATTTTTCTGTTATGTGTTTTTTCCTTTTTAATATATAAATATATAGGGTTCTTATAAAACATGAGATTAAAAGGATAAACTCATGTTCTATGTTTTTTCCTTTTTAATATATAAAAATATAGGGTTCTTATAATTTGGTATTCAGTCATAATTGTACCAAGGGTTCTTGAAAATATGTTATGTCCTTATCAGATGATGTGTCAATATCATATCCTAAAGCCATGGAATATATTTAATATGACAATTTGGGACATATGTTTTTTACTATAGAGGTGAATGGATCTAAACAATTCCATAATTATTCAACTAAGTATATGAAGGCTAGAAATTTTTAGTGTTGACATCACTATAAGTAGTGCAAAACTTTGACATAGCAATGGGCTATGATCAAAAAATTGACTACGTAAACTCAAGGTCAAAATATTTTTTATCATGATATCATCATATGGAACAAAAAAATATTGCAAAAAGAATATCTACCTAGCCAAATACCTAGGTGGTGGATATCAATAAAAGTAGAAGAATGAATCTAACATCTAGTATTTTTCCTAAAGGAAGAATGCAAATCTTGGTTAAGAAAATAACTTGATATTTGATTGGATCATATTTTAAAGAGGTAAACATCATCATAGAAGCTAAAGGAAGGATACAAATCTCGGTTATTGAAAGAACTTGATATTTTATTGGATCATATTTTAAAGAGGTAAATATCATCATAGAAGCTAAATTTTAGCATCTTGTAACACACTATCAAAATTATTTCCCACTTCATTTGTAAGATAATAAATATTAACAATGGAGCAATAAAAACCTGATAAAAATAAATAAAGACTAAAGTTATCCCTTTTTAGAAGAAATAAATTCTATCAAACTTGTATGGTCCCAAAAGTATTGTATGGATGCAAAAACACCTTACACTCACACAAATATCATATATGTGAAAGCACAATACGGATGCTCGTTCATACAAACAATGTAGTTAAGGACATAGCAAATGACAAAACCTCTAGGTCTTAGGAAATGCTTGATGTAAAAATTATAAATCATGGCCTACTATTTTTATCTTTACATTCTTTCAAATCCAACTTTTATTTTACTATGTTTTTGCATATATACTAATATTTTGTTATATTAGTATAGAGAGAAACTATAGCAAAAAATAGGAAGAGAAAGACCGATAGCAATGCCAAATATGAGAAATGAAAACACTTGTAGAAGGGTAAGAACGGAAGAAATGATGTCTATGAGAATAATCAATGATCGTTTCATTTCATAGTTTACCAGCATTTACTCCAGTAATTGCAGGATCTTATGACAGGAAAAAAGTAGAATAAAACATTCAATCTCTGCCTCACGACTATATTCAAGATATACTAAAATAGATACCTCTTTCTAAACTCTAAAGAATGCTTTGTCCTCTTATTATGCACAGTGAAATTGTGTGGAGTTCTCCACAATTTCAAAATTAATGGGACAAGGACAACAGGGAAATGTGCCTTGTTGTAAATCCTTGTGACGTTGTTTCCATGGTCAAGTTGAGTGAGTGGATATGGTATGAGGATATACTACATCGGTGTATATGGTCTGAGGATATACTACATATGTCTGTGATTTATTAATCCATAGGTCCCAAGCTAAGTCATTGAAATTCTTGCCTCCTAATAATTCCACTTGGAGTCTTAGAGCTAGAGCAGGAGGTTTTCTTGTTTTCATGAATGAGCAAGAGTGAAAGCTTCAAGTCATGAATATGCTAACAAGGAAAGTTCATCATATTTCAGATGTATTGGTTAATTCAAAATATCGACATTCATTTTACATCAAAAAGCGTCTAAAAGAAGTTAGTGTTGAGCTCAGGAAGGATTTAACAACCAATACTTGTGATCTAGTTACTATGGGGAATTTTAAGCTCAAAATATTGCATTTGCTTATATATATTTTGACCAACAAATCATGGAGTTAAAAGTTTGACAAAACTCTCTTTCAAGAAGTTTTCAAAAATTTTGGTATACGAAGAAAGTGTCTATCATTTTTTTAGATTACTTTAAATATTGGGTGTCTTACAACATTCATGGAAAGAGAGACTGTGTTTTGTACGCTTCAATTAAAGAAGACAATAGCAATACGAATGCAATTAATAAAGAACTAGTTGTGTGCAAGGGTAAAATTATGATGTTCTAGTTGCAAAGATTTAATAAATATGTCATTTTTGTTTTAGATGAGACTTCATAAATTCCTATGTGGAGGTATATTTTTGGGAAATAAATTACTAATCTTTCCATAATACCATTCCATCTCTCACAATATATTTTTGGTGACTTTGGGTGGAGACAATAATGAAGACTACATTTGTGTATTTTTTGGAATGATAGAATGATGTCAATGGATTTAGATGCCCACATATCTCTACTATGAAAACCTTCAATGAACAATGTCACACTTAAAAACTCCAAGCTATTTTGTTCAATGAACAAAACAACTTGGATTTTTTACTTGTGACATTAATCATTGAAGGATATTTTCATAGTAGATATATATGGGCATCCAAGTCTATTGACGCAACTCTATCATTCCCCTCAAAAATACCCAAATGTAGTCTTCATTATTGTCTCCACCACAAGTCACCAAAATATTTTTATGAGAGATGAAATCGTATTATGGAAATATTTGTAATTCATTCCCCAAAACTATACCTCTAGATAGGAATGTATGAAGTCTAATATAAAAAATAATAATTTCATATTGATTAAATTTTTGCAACTAGAACATCATAATTCTACCCTTGCATACAACTAATTCTTTATTAATTGCACCCGCATCACCACCGACTTGAATTGAAAAGCGTACAAAACAAAGTCTCTCTACTGCATGAATGTGGTAAGACACCCAAAATTTGAAGCACTCATAAAATCAATAGAAACTTTCTTCGTGTACCAAAATTTTTAAAAACTTCTTGATGGAGACACTGTTTTGTGGAACTTTTAACTCCAATGATTTGTTGGTCAAGCTATCTATAAGCAAATGCAATATTTTATGCATAAATTCTCCATAATAATTAGATCGTAAGAATTGGTTCTTAAATATTACCTGAGCCCAACACCAACTTCTTTTGGATGCTCTTTAATGTAAAAAGAAAGTTGATATCTTGAATTCATGGCTACATCTAGAATCTGATGAAGTTTCATTATCATCAGATTCACGACTTGAAGATTTCACTCTTTCTCATTCATAAAAACATGAAAACCTCATGCTCATATCTAAGACTACAAGTGGAAGTACTAGGAGACATAAAATTCAAGGACTTACCTTGGGATCTATGAACTAATAAATCACTAGATATTGAACAATATTGTAAGAGAATTTTGTCAACTAAAAATATTGGATGTACAAGCTAGCTTGTCAGTCCCATAATTTTGAATTTAGTATCTTACCACAATATTGGACCAAAAAATCAACTAAGTATATGTTGAAGGCTAGAAAGTTTTTAGTGTTGACATCACTATAAGTAGCGCAAAACTTTGACATAGCAATGGGCTATGATCAAAAAATTGACTATGTAAACTCAAGGTCAAAATATTTTTGATCATGATATCATCATATGGAACAAAAAATTATTGCAAAAAGAATATCTACCTAGCCAAATACCTAGGTGGTGGATATCAATAAAAGTAGAAGAATGAATCTAACATCTAGTATTTTTCCTAAAGCAAGAATGCAAATCTTGGTTAATAAAATAACTTGATATTTGATTGGATCATATTTTAAAGAGGTAAACATCATCATAGAAGCTAAAGGAAGGATACAAATCTCGGTTATGGAAAGAACCTAATATTTTATTGGATCATATTTTAAAGAGGTAAATATCATCATAGAAGCTAAATTTTAACATCTTGTAACACACTATCAAAATTATTTCCCACTTCATTTGTAAGATAATAAATATTAACAATGGAGAAATAAAAACCTGATAAAAATAAATAAAGACTAAAGTTATCTCTTTTTAGAAGAAATAAATTCTATCAAACTTGTATGGTCCCAAAAGTATTGTATGGATGCAAAAACACCATACACTCACACAAATATCATATATGTGAAAGCACAATATGAATGCTCATTCATACAAACAATGTAATTAATGACTTAGCAAATGAAGAAACCTCTAGGTCTTAGGAAATGCTTGATGTAAAAATTATAAATCATAGCCTACTAATTTTATCTTTACATTCTTTCAAATCCAACTTTTATTTTACTATGTTTTTGCATATATACTAATATTTTGTTATATTAGGATAGAGAGAAACTATAGCGAAAAATAGGAAGAGAAAGACCGGTAGCAATGCCAAATATGAGAAAGGAAAACACTTTTAGAAGGGTAAGAATGGAAGAAATGATGTCTACGAGAATAATCAATGATCGTTTCATTTCATAGTTTGCCAACATTTACTCCATTAATTGCAGGATCTTATGACAGGAAAAAAGTAGAATACAACACTCAATCTCTGCCTCACGACTATATTCAAGATATACTAAAATAGATACCTCTTTCTAAACTCTTTAGAATGCTTTGTCCTCTTATTATGCATAGTTAAATTGTGTGGAGTTCTCCACAATTTCAAAATTAATGGGACAAGGACAACAGGAAAATGTGCCTTGTTGTAAATCCTTGTGACATTGTTTCAATTGTCAAGTTGAGCGAGTGGATATGGTATGAGGATATACTACATCTGTGTATATGGTCTGAGGATATACTACATATGTCGATGATTTATTAATCCATAGGTCCCAAGGTAAGTCATTGAAATTCTTGCCTCCTAATAATTCCACTTGGAGTCTTAGAGCTAGAGCAAGAGGTTTTCTTGCTTTCATGAATGAGCAAGAGTGAAAGCTTCAAGTCGTGAATATGCTAACAAGGAAAGTTCATCATATTTCAGATGTATTGGTTAATTCAAAATATCGACATTCATTTTACATCAAAAAGTGTCTAAAAGAAGTTGGTGTTGAGCTCAGGAAAGATTTAAGAACCAACACTTGTGATCTACTTATTATGGGGAATTTTAAGCTCAAAATATTACATTTGCTTATATATAGTTTGACCAACAAATCATGGAGTTAAAAGTTTATTAAGTGCATCCACATCACCACCGACTTGAATTGAAAAGCGTACAAAAAAAATTCTCTCTCTTGCATGAATGTGGGAAGACATCCAAAATTTGAAGCACTTAGAAAAGCAATAGACACTTTGTTCGTGTACCAAAATTTTTAAAAAATTCTTGAGGGAGACACTATTTTGTGGAACTTTTAATTCCCATGATTTGTTGGTCAAGCTATCTATAAGCAAATGCAATATTTTATGCGTAAATTTCTCCATAATAATTATATCACAAGAATTGGTTCTTAAATATTACATGATCCCAACACCAACTTCTTTTGGATGCTTTTTAATGTAAAAAGAAAGCAGGTATCTTGAATTCATGGCTACATCTGGAATCTGATGAAGTTTCATTGTCATAAGATTCATGACTTGAAGATTTCACTCTTTCTCATTCATGAAAACATGAAAACCTCTTGCTCATATCTAAGACTCCAAGTGGAAGTATTAGGAGACATGAAATTCAAGGACTTACCTTGGGATCTATGGACTAATAAATAACTAAATATTGAGCAATATTGTAAGAGAATTTTGTAAACTAAAAATATTGGATGTATAAGCTAGCTTGTCAGTCCCATAATTTTAAATTTAGTATCTTACCACAATATTGGACCAAAAAATCAACTAAGTATATGTTGAAGGCTAGAAATTTTTTAGTGTTGACATCACTATAAGTAGTGCAAAACTTTGACATAGCAATGAGCTAGGATAAAAAAATTGGCTACGTAAACTCATCATGATATCATCATAAGGAACGAAAAATCCTTACAAAAAGAATATCTACCTAGACAAATACCTAGGTGGTGGATATCAATAAAAGCAGAAGAATGAACCTAACATCCAGTATTTTTCCTAAAGGAAGAATGCATATCTTGGTTAAGAAAAGAACCTAATATTTGATTGGATCAGATTTTAAAGACGTAAACATAATCATAGAAGCTAAAGAAAGGATGCAAATCTCTGTTAAGGAAAGAACCTGATATTTGATTGGATCATATTTTAAAGAGGTAAACATCATCATAGAAGCTAAATAAAGGATGCAAATCTTGGTTAATGAAAGAACCTAATATTTGATTGGATCATATTTTTAAAGAGGAAAATATCATCATAGAAGCTAAATTTTAGCATCTTGTGACACACTATCCAAATTATTTCCCACTTCATTTCTAAGATAGTTGATATTAACAATGGAGCAATAAAAACCTGACAACAAAAAATAAAGACTAAAGTTATCCCTTTTTCGATGAAATAAATTCTTTCAAACCTGTATGGTCTCAAAAGTATTGTATGGATGCAAAAGCACCATACACTCACGAAAATATTATATATGTGAAATCACAATATGGATGCTCGTCCATACCAAAAATGTAATAAAAAAAAACAATGTAATTTAAAAAAATATTAGGAGACATGAGATTTAAGGACTTACCTATGACAAAACCTCTAGGTCTTAGGAAATGCTTGATTAAAAAAAAAAGTGAAAAAACTTATGAAATCTATTTACGGATAAAAAGAGAATGAAAAGTTCATCAACATTTATATAATACTCTGAAAGTTCATCATCATTAATATAATTTTTTTAAGATTGATTATCAATAAGAATATAATGTTAAGGTTTCAAATAATAGCTTTGCCCTTATAAGTTTGACATGAAATTATTGGTTAACTACTTAATGGAACTACTTAATGAAACACTAGACTCTAAAATTTAAACCTCAACAAAATATATAGTAATTAATGGGCCCATGAAAATCCCTATATTTTATATATTTATTTAAACCTTAACATTAACTATTTGTAAATATTGGAGTATGGTTTATCATTTTACTTCACCCTTTATAAATTTGCAAATGGTTTTAAGCGTTGTCATTGTAAAAATTATAAGTTTGCACATGGTTTTAAGTAGCAACATTGTAATATAACTTTGTAAAGTAGAAATATCGGATGCACAAGCTAAATTGTCAAAATTTTCCCACCTCATATTTTCCCTTTGCTCTCCCTCGCCCTTGCTCATATCCACTCATTTCTCTTTCTCTTTCTCTTTCTCTTTCTCATTCTCCCTCTCATAAATTTGCAAACTATTCAATTTTCAAGCATTCAAATTTTTAGAACTCTTTAATTTTCAAGCATTTAAATTTGTATATCTATATTAAAGATATTTTTGCAAAGTTATCATAACCCACACTCTGCCTAGACATTTATATCTACATATTAGATATAGAAATGGATCACTGGATACAATTCTTTCAATGAATTATATCCTAACATATCTAAACCCACACTCTACCTAGACATTTATATCTACATATTAGATATAGAAATGGATCATTGGATACAATTCTTTCCATGAATTATATCCTAACATATCTAAATACATGTCCATGTATGGTCCATATCTATTACATCTAAACATAATTTAAGCATGTCTAAAGGTGTATTCTGAACATGACTTGGACATGTCTAAAGGTGTATCTACAACTTTATATTAAAAAGGAGAAACTTCATTTTTTTAAAAATATTTATGAAATTTTTTGAAAATACTACTCTTATTCTATATAAAACTTGTAATTGCAAAAATATTTTTTTGTTTTATGTTTTTTATTTTAATATATATAAAATAGAGGGTTTTTAGAATTTGGCATTCAGTCAATAATTGAACCAAAAGTTCTTGAAAATATATCAAATCTATATTGGATACCATGTAAATATCATATCCAAAAGCAATCAAATGTCTTTAATATGACAATTTGGGACTTATATTTTTTTAGTATAAGGGTGAATCAACCTAAAAAAAATCATAATTATATAACTAGGCTTTGCTATTCAAACATATCCAAATACATGCCCATGTATGATCCATATCTATTACATCCCGAACATGACTTGGGCATGTTTAATGGTGCATCTACAACATGAAATTAAAAGGAGAAACTCATTTTTTAAACTAGCTTAGATATAAGGGATATATATCTAAAAACCCTGGGAGTTTTCAATATCATTTCTTGGGGGTGTGATCTCCAAGATAGGCACCTCGGGATTGATATCTCTCAGCATTTTTAGATATATATCCTTTATATCTAAGCTAGTATAAAATGTTTTGTGCAGTATCAAAGGTTTTTAGTATCCTTTATAATGCAAATGCCACTATTATTAAATATAAAACTTGTATTTGCAAAAATATTTTTCTGTTATGTGTTTTTTCCTTTTTAATATATAAATATACAAGTTTCTTATAAAACATGAGATTAAAAGGAGAAACTCATGTTCTATGTTTTTTCCTTTTTAATATATAAAAATATAGGGTTCTTATAATTTGGTATTCAGTCATAATTGTACCAAGGGTTCTTGAAAATATGTTATGTCCTTATCAGATGATGTGTCGATATCATATCCTAAAGCCATGGAATATATTTAATATGACAATTTGGGACATAAGTTTTTTACTATAGAGGTGAATGGATCTAAACAATTCCATAATTATTTAACTAAGATTTGTTATTTAAACATATCCAAATACATGCTCATGTATGGTCCATATGCATTACATCCTAAAATGACTTGGCCATGTTTAAAGGTGTATCTACAACTTGATATTAAAAGAAGAAACTCAATTTAAAAGAACTCAATTTTTTTTAAATCTTAAAGAAACAAAGAAATAAACTTATATTTGTAAAAATATTTTTTTGTTCTATGTATTTTCCTTTTAATATATATATATATAAATAAGGTTTTTATAATCTACTATCCATAATTGTACCAAGGGTTCTTGTAAATATATCACATTCGTATGTGTATCAATAACATATCAGCAAGCCATCAAATATTTCTAATATAACAACTTGGGACTTATGTTTTTTAGTATAGAAGTGAATCAACCTAAAAAAAACCATAATTATATAACTAGGTTTTATTTATCATAAAACACTCTTGAATAAGATGATTGAATAGCTTGAACAACACTTATACACCTTTATCATCCCCAAATTGTGGTTAAATAGAACCCAAATCTAAAGATGCTCAAAAATATGGCATACACTAAAAACCACAACTTCTTAAAATACAATCTTAAAAACAAAACCCTTACCAAATGACTTACATAATGTAATGTCTCTAAAATATTTCTTAATACACTTACTAAATCTAAATATTCGTATCCTAACAATAGATACTTTATATATATATATATATATATATATATATATATATATTTTTTTTTTTATATATATATATAGCATCTATTCATTTTAAACGTAACATAACAATATATTAAATTATTTCTAGAATGAATCAATATAATTAAAATTTACTTATAAATCCACTTTCCTTGTGAAAAATATTTAAATTGTATTTTAAGCATAAAAGGAATTCTAACATTTATATATATTAGGAGACATGAGATTTAAGGACTTACCTATAAGAAAACCTCTAGATCTTAGGAAATTCTTGATTAAAAAAAATGGAAAAACACTTACGAAATCTATTTACGGGTAAAAAGAGAATGAAAAGTTCATCAACATTTATATAATATTTTTAAGATTGATTATCAATAAAAATCTAATGTTAAGTTTCAAATAATAGCTTTGCCCTTATAATTTTGGCATGAAATTATCCATTAACTACTTAATGGAACACTAGACTCTAAAATTTAAACCCAGCAAACCATATAGTAATTAATGGGCCCATGAAAATCCCTCTATTTTATATATTTATTTAAACCTTAACATTAAATGCTTGTAAATATTGGAGTATGGTTTTTCTTTGTATTTCACCCTTTATAAATTTGCATAGTTGTAAATATTATAAGCTTGCACATGGTTTTAAAGGTTGCCATTGTAAATATTATAGGTTTTAATATTTCACCTTTATAAACATAGTTTTAACTATTGCCCTTATAAATATTATATGTTTATACATGAGGTTCTAAAAATCATAAGTTTTAATAGAAAAGTTGTGTAACAAAATATTTAAAATAATGATCAAATTTAAATATTTATCTTGGGATCTATTTATTAATAAATAGTCGACATATGTATTAATATTGTAAGATAATTTTGTAAAGTAGAAAGATGGGATGTACAAGTTAACTTGTCAATCCCATGAATATAGTATCTTACCATAATATTGGACAAAAAAATCAACTAAGTATATGTTGGAGACTAGAAATTTTTTACTATTAACATCATTATAAATAATGTAAAACTTCCACATAGTAATGGGTTAGGATCAAAAAATTGGCTACCAAAAATTCAAGGTCAAAATCTTTTTGATCATGATATCATCATAAGGAACAAAACATACTTGCAAGAAGAATATTTACCTAGACAAATACCTAAATGGTGGATATCAACAAGAGCAGAAGAACAAATCTATCATCCAATATTTTTCTAAAAAAAGAATGCAAACCTTGGTTAAGGAAAGAACCTGATATTTGATTGGATCGAATTTTAAAAAGCTAAACATCACAATAACAACTTCTAAAGTTGAGCATCTTGTAACACACTATCCAACTTATTTTCCATTTGATTTTTAAGATAGTTGATGTTAGCAATAGAATAAAAAAAATTGACAACAAAAAATAAAGACTGAAGTTTTTTTTAATGGAATCAATTCTATTAAACTTGTATGGTCCCAAATGTATTGTATGGATGCAAAAGCACTATACACCCACAAAAACGTCATATATATGTGAAAGCACAATATGAATGCTCGTTCATACCAATAATGTATTTAAAAAAAAAAAAAAATGAGGAAGCATGGTTGGTTTACTGGCAAGTATGCCACTTACATTATCAGTGATGTGATCTGGGTTCAATCCCTAAACCAGATATGTATAAAAAATATTTACTAAAAAAAAAAATAAACCAAGCAAAATATGTATAAGAAGTATTTACTTAAAAAAAAACTCTAAATCTCAGGAAATGCTTGATTCCAAAATTAAAATACTAAGACAGTCACGAAATCTAAATACAGATAGGAAGAGAATAGAAAGTTCACAAAATAAAAATACTAAGACAGTCACGAAATCTAAATACAGATAGGAAGAGAATAGAAAGTTCACCAACATTTATATAATACTTTGAAAGTTCATCATGATTTATATAATCCTTTTGATGAAGTGGATTGGATGGAGGGGGAAACGGGAGGGCCACAGATCATTGAATGCGATTCGTCCTGTCAACTGGCCAGATATGGGCATATAAATACGTACCCAACTGGCTCGTCCAGCAGCCTTTGTGCCTAGCTCCTGTCATGTAACCAATTTGAAAAAAAGTTGCCCCCAACAAAAACAAATATAAATAAGACTGAAACATAACGTCCGAACGATTGATAGTCACGACATCATGTCATAACACCCATCTACCCCCACTTACTCTCGCGCATTGAATCAGCCTTGCGTCGCATCGTACTTTGCCTTACACGCCTGCAAAATACAAACCCCCACATACATCATTCATCCATTACTCGTCATTCCTTTGAAACAGAAACGCCGACTCAACTAAAACCAGAGAAGTTTTGTTCGTGATTCACCTCGGGTGAGAAACCGTGGGCAGGGGAAGCGCGCTTCGAATTCAAAGGAAACAAACTCCGAATTCTGGGTGCCATGTCTGCCACAGCGCTTCCTAACAACTCCTCAAAAGTTCCCCACCTCATCTTTTCCCTTTGCTCTCCCTCGCCTCCATAATCCCCTGCTCGCAGCGCTCCACGTACTTTCTACGGAAGACAAGTACACAAAAACAAACCCAACCTCTTTCATTTGAAAGATATCTAGACAACAACAAAAACAAACCCACGGTTGACACCCATTCATTAGAAAGCTCGACTCACCCAAATACCCAAATGCTAAAAACATATTAATAATGCCACTCCCTTCAAAAAGTTAAAAGAAACTGTTCAAACTACGCCAGAATTTTACGATTTACAAAATCATATTTGAAAAATCAGTATTTCCATGACAAGTCTTTGAATTTTTTATGTAAATATGATGTGAGTTTAACACATTCCAGATCACGAAAAGGAGAAAAAATAACCACAGCAGAATTATAAAAACTCTATGACAATCATAGATTTTATGGAAAAGCCTGTCACACGTGTAAACTCTTCAATTGTCAAACATTCAAATTTTTAGATGCGTAAACTCTTCAATTGTCTTTAAATTTGTACACTTAACGATATTTTTGCAAAGTTATCATAACCCACACTCTGCCTAGACATTTATATCTACATATTAGATATAGAAATGGATCATTGGATACAATTTTTTCCATGGATTATATCTTAACATATCTAAATAAATGCCTATGTATGGTTCATAACTATTACATCCAAACATAACTTGAAAATGTCTAAAGGTGTATCTACGACTTTAGAAGGAGAAACTTCATTTTTTTAAAATCTTTATGAAAAAAATGAAAATACTACTCTTATTTTATATAAAACTTGTAATTGTAAAAATATTTTTTTGTTTTATGTTTTTTATTTTAATATATATATAAATACAGGGTTTTTATAATTTAGCATTGAGTCAATAATTGTACCAAAAGTTCTTAAAAATATATCAAATCTATATTGGATATCATGTCAATATCATATCCAAAAGCAATCAAATATCTTTAATATGACAATTTGGGACTTATATTTTTTTAGTATAAGCGTGAATCAACCTAAACAAAACCATAATTACATAACTAGGCTATGCTATTCAAACATATCCAAATACGTGGATCTTATCCTAACATATCCAAATACATGTCCATGTATGATCCATACATATCCAAATACATGCCTATGTATGATCCTTGTCTATTACATGTCAAACATGACTTGGGCATGTCTAGAGGTGTATCTACAACATGAGATTAAAAGGAGCAACTCATTTTTTTTTAAATAATATAAATGTCACTCTTATTAAATATAAAACTTGTATTCGCAAAAATATTTTATTATTTTTATTTTTTACCTTTTTAATATATAAAAATACAAGGTTCTTATAAAATCTGAGATTAAAAAGAGAAACTCATGTTGTATATTTTTCCTTTTTAATATATAAAATTACAGGGTTCTTATAATTTGGTATTTAGTCATAATTGTACGAAGGGTTCTTGAAAATATGTTATATCCTTATCGGATGACGTGTCAACATCATATCCTAAAGCCATGGAATATCTTTAATATGACAATTTGGGACTTATGTTTTTTTAGTATAAAATTAAATGGATCTAAACAATTCAAATATTTATTTAAGCTTTGTTATCTTAACATATCCAAATACATGCTCATGTATGGTCCATATCCATTACATCCTAAAATGACTTGGACATGTTTAAAGGTGTATCTACAACTTGAGATTAAATGAAGAAACTCATTTTTTTGTTCTATGTTTTTTCCTTTTAATATATATAAAAAAAATAAGTTTTTTATAATCTACTATCTAGTCATAATTGTACCAAGGGTTCTTGGATATGTTGTACCAAGGGTTCTTCAAAATATATCATATCCTTATGTGTATCAATATCATATCTTCAAGCCATCAAATATTTCTAATATAACAATTTGGGACTTACGTTTTTTTATTATAGAAGTAAATCAACCTAAACAAAACCATAATTATATATCTAGGTTTTATTTATCATAAAACACTCTTGAATAAGATGATTGAATAGATTGAACAACACTTATACACCTTTAAAGATGCTCAAATTTAAAGATGCTCAAAGATATGTCATACTCTAAAAACCACAACTTCTTAAAATACAATCTTAAAAGCAAATCCCTTACCAAATGACTTACATCGTGTAATATCTCTAAAATATTCCTTAATACACTTACTAAATCTCAATATTTTTATCCTAACCATATATATTTTTATTTATATATATATAGCATCTATTCATTTTAAACTAAACATAACAATATATATTAAATTATTTCTAAACTGAATTAATATAATTAAAATTTATTTATAAATCCACTTTGCTTCTGAAAAATATTTAAATTGCATTTTAAACATTAAAGGAATTCAAGAAGTGTTTTCTAACATATACTTTTAGTTTTAGTTTAATGTGAAAGTCAATAAAAACTAAACATGAAATTCAAAAAAATTCATTGAGGAATGTTCTTTTGCAATGTACCGTTGCATGTCATATGATCTCGATTCGCATCCTTGATCATCAGATCAAATCTGACGCACTTCATTGAGGAAGGTTCTTTTGCAATGTACCGTTGCATGTCATGATCTCGATTCGCATCGTTGATCATCAGATCAAATCTGGCAAAGTTCATGAGTACGACCCAATTTAGACCATAACGACCTGCAACACAAGAAGCAACAACCCATAAGAGACTTATACACACTTCCACCCCTATCCGTGTATACGGGCATATAAATGCATACCCAATTGAGTCATCTCATGCGCCGCAGCTCGTCCAGCAGCCATTTAGATGCCTACTTCTGGAAGTGTGGGGATCGATCGGGGATACGTCTACGATTCGGGTAATGGTGGAGAGCCACCCTGCGAAAAGAGGGAAAGGGTGGAAAAGATGCAGAGAGGGCTTCCGGATCGAAGACAATAATAGAGCAGGGGTGTGGATCTCTGTATAATAGTCATACACGCCCACCCTTCTCTAGGGATCCAGCAGTAGCACCACTAACCGTAGCGAAGGCAGCAGGTGTAGAGGCTAAGGTGATATAAGTAACCACAACAAAGACCGGGCTGGGGTTGATTATCAATAAGGATCTAATGTTAGAATGTGATATATCTTTGTATATTACCTTTTTTAATAAATTAATAAAATTTTAATGAATACAATTAAATATTTAACCATTTGTAAATATCAGAATATGATTTGTCTTTGTATTTCACCCTTTATAAATTTGCACATAGTTATAGGTTTGCACAAGGTTTTAATATTTCACCCTTTATAAATTTGTATATAGTTTTCACCATTGTAAATATTATAGGTTTTCACATGGTTTTAACCATTACCTTTGTAAGTGGTTTTCACATGGTTTTCACCCTTTATAAATGAAATTTTAATCAATGCCATTAAATATTTAACCATTTATAAATATTCGAGTATGATTTGTTTTTTATTTCACCCTTTATAAATTTGCACATAGTTCCAGTTGTAAATATTATAGGTTTGAACATGGTTTTAACCGTTTCCGTTGTAAATATTATACATTTTAATATTTAACCCTTTATAAATTAAATAAAATTTTAATCAATACCATTAAATATTTAACCATTTATAAATATTGGAGTATGATTTGTCTTTGTATTTCACCTTTTATAAATTTACACATAGTTTTAAAGTTTGACGTTGTAAATATTATAAGTTTGCACATGGTTTTAACGGTTGCCATTGTAAATATTATAGGTTTTAATATTTCACCCTTTATAAATTTACACATAGTTTTAAAGGTTGTCGTTGTAAATATTATAGGTTTGCACATGGTTTTAACGGTTGCCATTGTAAATATTATAGGTTTTAATATTTCGCCCTTTATAAATTTGCACATAGTTTTAACGCTTTCCATTGTAAATATTATAGGTTTGCACATTGTTTTAAAGCTTGTCACTGTAAATATTATAGGTTTTCACATGGTTTTAACCGTTACCCTTGTAAATAAATATTATAGGTTTTCACATTGTTTTAACGCTTTTCATTGTAAATATTATAGGTTTTCACATGGTTTTAACTGTTTTCGTTGTAAATATTATAGGTTTTAATATTTCACCTTTTATAAATTTGCATATGTTTTTAACTATTATCGTTTTAAATATTATAAGTTTGCACATGGTTTTAACGGTTGTCATTTTAAATATTATAAGTTTTAATAGAATAGTTGTGCAATACGATGGATTTATTTTAATTTAGAAAAATATTTAAAGTAATTATTAAAGGTTAAATATTTGTTAACATTTGTAACGAGATAAATAATATGATAACACACTCACCAAGGATGTTGTTTAATTAATATATGATTTTTAAGAGTAATATGATTATCAAAGCATGGTGTACAATCAAACCTCAAGGATTCAAATCTTGGACTTTTATTTATAGTTCCAAAGTAACTATAGTAGATTATATATTTGATAAAGACTTACATTTAAATTTACTAGTGTTAAACATATATATGGAATGATAGTGTGAGATTCACTCTTCATTAATATATTGACTTAAATATCTATAGTGCGAATATCTATTGACAACTCAACATATAAGATAGATGCCTTGAATTTGATATCTCTTACTATATAATAGATATATACTCTAGACATCTAAGTTGGTAGCATTGATTGACAACATTATTTTTGTACTAACACAGAATAAAACTTTATATATTGTTATTTTAGTCTAAATGATAATTTAGGAGAGTATATTTTCAAAGAAGGCGATGCCCAAAAATTATGGGTGAAAATGGTGTTAAAAAATACTTGACTTAATATTTTCATGTAGCATAAGGAGGATTTTTTTGTGCCTCTAGTATTTGGAGTATCTCTTTCACTTTTTAATTTCAACTCCATGTAAAATTTTAAGCTTTTCATAATGATCATAAACAGAAAATATATTTTTAATAAAAGATTAACTAATATTTTAATTGATATCAATATTGATATAAGCATTTGTATGTATACATTTTAATAAAAATCTTAAAAAATATTCAATGAGTTTACATAGGTTTTTATGAGAGGCTTGGAACTATCAAAGAGAGTCCAATGCCCTTACCACTATAGTAATTTTACATCTTAATAAAACTCTAAATTTTAGTTACCCAGAAAAATAAAATTTAAATAATATAAAGGTTAATATTGATATGCACCTTGAGGTTCAATATGTGGTGACACATACAACTCTCTCAACAAAATTGTGATATAAAATGAGTTATATTTCTCAATCATGTATTAAACTATGCTACAATATAAACACTCCCAAATGATAAAATATTTTATATGGATAATGTAATACTATAGAATTCAAGACTTATGTATTAGAATTGGAAATGATATAAATTATTAATACACGAGGTTTATGTTTTGATGTGATTCTCTTCATTGAACACCCAAGAGTTATTTTTCTTATTCTAATTCAAATATTATTAATTAACTATGTCAAGCCTCGTCACTTTGCTAATGTATAATACTAAGAAACATATCTAGCAATGCCTTGACTCACCATGTCAATTTATTGGACACATATCCAATAGGATTATCAACATCAACTCTAATTGAATATGATAATTATAATTTATGAAATTATTGATGCATACCTACCTTAATATCAATAATAATTAGCATAAATTGATTAGATTTTAAGTTCATTTAGGGCATTAAAATACCAAGTTAAGAAAATTACCAATGATAACTATAAGAAACATCATACAAACATGAAAGTGCTACATGGTCCCAAAAGTATTGTATGGATGCAAAAGCACCATACACTGATAAAAACATCGTATATATGTGAAAAAGCAATATTCTCATCCATACAAACAATTTAATTAAAAAATTATATTAGGAGGCATGAAATTCAAGGACTTAGCTTGAGATATATGGATTAATAAATCACCAACATATGTAGCAATATTGTAAGAGTATTTTGTAAAGTAGAAATATTGGATTCACAAGCTAGCTTGTCAGTCCCTTAATTTTCAATCTAGTATCTTACTACAATCTTGGACCAAAAAATCAACTAAGTATATGTTGTAGGCTAGACATTTTTTAGTGTTGACATCACTATAAGTAGTGAAAAACTTCGATATATCAATGGGGTAAATAAAAAAATTGGCTACATAAAACTCAAGGTCAAAACCTTTTCGTTTATGATATCATCATAAGGAATACAAAATTCTTGCAAGAAGAATATCTACGTAACCAAATACCTAGATGGTGGATATCAATAAATGTAGAATAATGAATCTAACATCCAGTATTTTTTCTAAAGGAGGAATGCAAACCTTGGATAAGGTAATAACCTGATATTTTATTGGATCAGATTTTAAAGAGGTAAAAATCATTATAGGAGCTACTAAAATTTGCATTTTGTAACACACCATCCAACTTATTTCTAACTTGATTTCTAAGATAGTTGATGTTAGCAATAGAGCAACAAAAAATTGACAACAAAAAATAAATATTGAAGTTATCCCTTTTAAGTGGAATCAAGTCTATCAAAAAATATATTGAATGGTATCCAATTGCACACTTGCCCCCACATAGCTATACTAGTCATCAAGTAGAGTGGTAAAATGTGGACCTATAAAAGTACATATTAAATAAGCTTGAGGCACATGGCTACCATGCTTTTGGGAGAGATCAAAATTAAGCATATCAGCTCAACCGCTTTATTTTAATCATACTAGAATGATTTGGAAAGAAAAGTTCATATTTTGAACTTTTTTGTTACACCTAAAATCAATTTTTGTAACAACCATTATGTGTTGACAAGAATGTAATGTAAACCTATATATACTTATATGTAGATCATTCTAATTTTTAACTATTTAAATTTTGTAATTGCATAAGTTGTGTGACGATTGTACTATGTGCCTTCGAATAAATATTAAGTTGTTGTTTGACCTCTCTCTAAAATTATTGCAGAACATATATGTATGTTATTTTTATTGTTAAATATTTTGGTTAAGGTTTTAGGAATAGCATGTTATTTTTCTATTTGGATATCTCCTTGGATTCTTATTTTTTTGATCTCTAGAATTTTTTGTAATTTATATACTTATTTAATTAAGTGCTCTATAATATTAAATGTCAGTTGGTCTAGTAGGCATTTTGATTTATTTTAGAGTGTGATAATATCATACCTTATGTACCTTGATGTTATTTAATGTTAACCATTTTAAATTCTATCTTCCAACCCTACATATATCTTTATTTAGTATACAAATTCCTTTTGTTAGTTTAGCTAGTACTAGAGGAATTGGCCTAATTCAAAGCCTAATCTAGAATCCATTCTTTAGTCTTCCAATATTGGCTAAGGTCTTGTGGGTGTAACTCATCCACTTAGGTAGATTTTGAACTAAAATTTTTAGCACACTCAATGAGACACAAATCCCACCTCCCTGATTGGATATAATTTTGGTGATATTATACTCTAATAGATCATACTCACAATCACCTAGTAATTCCATTAAAATAAAATATTCTTAAGGAACCTATATGCCATTTAATCTATAGGCTTATGATCACTAGATCAAGAGCCAAAAAAACATGATTTGCCTATGCAATTATTTGATTTACCACCACTAAGATTCAAAAGACATGGATATTTTTAATCTCCTCCATAAACCCCTATAGAGAGTGTAGGTTAAACATATTTTAGCTCCCCAAGATCCTTTCATTCTATGAGATCTAAACAAATGGCTTAGCCTCCTCCTCAATAAAATTTTATTGATTGAAACAACATTGGACCACTCAATCTAGTAAATCAAAATCCAGTTCTCTAGGTAACTTTAAAATCTTTTCCAACTTGTGATAGTATTAGGGAAAAAATATATGAGTATTATAAAGATATTATCTCTTTGGATACCATTCACAAAATCTAATATGATGTCATGATAGGAATTTTAGTGTTGTCATTCACGATTAAGGCATTACACTGGTATCAAACCCTATGATATGGAAGCATTAATTCATGGGCTTAGTTTGTTGGAATATTTTTCCAATAATTGAATGAGTTAGAAAAACCATTTTTATTTCTATCTCAATTTATTACTATTAAAATTTATCCTTAGGAGGGAGGAATGGGTCTTAATATTCAATTTAGTATAACCCTTAGTAGAGTTCCACATGAACTTTAGCCAATATTTTTTCAAGCAATAATCTACCATCTTAATCCTTTCAACCCATATTTGGACTTACAAATATTCCAATCCAATGTGGTAGAATTTTATATCAAGCTTTCATATCTATAGAAAATGATCTAATTATTATAAAAAAAGTAAAGGAACCAGCCTCCTCTGGATATTGAACTAGGTAGATTTTTTTTTGACCTGGTCTTTCAATATTGGTAAAGTCTTGGGCGCAAATGTAACAAAAGATATATTTTGCTCCAATAGTGCTCTATAATATTAAATGACAGTTGGTCTACTAGGCATTTTTATTGATTTTAGAGTGTGAGAATATCATAACTTATGTCTCTCGATGTTATTTAATGTTAACCATTTTAAATTCTATATTCTAACCCTACATATCTTTTTTTTTAGTCTACAAATATCTTTTTTTAGTTTAGCTAGTACCAGATGAATTGACATATTTCAAAGGCTAATCTAAAAACCTTTTTTTAGTCTTCCAATACTTTCTAAGGTCTTTTGGGTGCAACTCGTCCACTTAGGTAGGTTTTGAATTAATATTTTTAGCTCACTCAGTGAGACACAAATCCCACCTCCCTAATTGGATATAATTTTGGTTATATTCTACTCTAATAGATCATACTCACAATCACATAGTAATTCCATTAAAATATAATATTCTTAAGGAACCCATATGCCATTTAATCTATAGGCTTATGATCACTAGATCAAGAGATAAAATATCATAATGTACCTATGCAATTTTTTGAGTTACCACTAAGATTTAAAATACATGAATCTTTTTAATATCCTCCATCAACCCCTATAGAGAGTGTAAGTTCAACATATTTTAGCTTCCCAAGATCCTTTCATTCTATGATATCTAAAAAAATGGTTTAGCCTCCTCCTCAATAAAATTTTAGTGATTGAAACAATATTGGACCACTCAATCTGGTAAATCAAAATCCTATTCTCTAGGTAATTTTTTTAACTTTTCCAATTTGTGATAGTATTCGGAAAATAATATATGAACATTATAAAGATATTATATCTTTGGCTACCATTCACAATATCCAAGATGATGTCATGATAGGAATTTTAGTGTTGTCATTCATGAGTAAGGTATTACACTAGTATAAAACCCTATGATATGGAAGCATTAATTCATGGGCTCAGTTTTTTGGAAGATTTTTCTAAGAATTAAATGAGTTATAAAACCCATTTTTATTTCTAACTCAATTTATTACTATTCAAATGTATCCTTAGGAGGGAGTAATGGATTTTAATATTAGATTCAGTAGAACCTTGAGTAGAGTTCCACATGAACTTAAGCCAATATTTGCTCAAGAAATCATCTACTATATTAATGCTTTCAACCCATATTTGCGCTTATAAACATTACAATCCAATATGGTAGAATTTTATATCAAGCTTTAATATCTATAGAAAATTATCTAATTATTATAAAAAAAAGTAAAGGAACCAGCCTACTCTGGAGATTGATCCAGGTAGACTATGTTCTGACCTGGTCTTTCAATGTTGTCAAATTATTGGATGTAAACATAACCAAAGGTTTTCTCCAATAGTGCTCTATAATATTAAATTACCTTACTTATCTTAATGTTATTTAATTTTAACCATTTTAAATTCTATCTTCTAACTCTACATATCTTTTTCGTTAGTCTACAAATCCCTTTTGTTAGTTTAGATAGTACCAGAGGAAGTGATCTATTTCAAATGCTAATCTAAAAACCTTTTTTTAGTGTCTCAATATTGGCTAAGGTCTTGTAGGTGCAACTTATCCACTTAGGTATATTTTGAAGTAATATTTTTTGCACACTCAATGAGACACAAATATCACCTCCCTGATTAGATATAATCTTGGTGATATTCTACTCTAATAGATCATACTCACAATCACCTAATGATTCCATTAAAATAAAATATTCTTATGGAACCTATATGCCTTCTAATATATAGGCTTATGATCACTAGATCAAGAGCCAAAAAACCATGATGTACCTATGCAATTGTTTGAGTTACCACCACTAAGATTCAAATGATATGAATATTTTTCATCTCCTCCATCAACCCCTATAGAGAGTGTAGGTTAAACATATTTTAGCTCTCCAAGACCCTTTCATTTTATGAGATCTAAAAAAATGGCTTAGCCTCCTCCTCAATAAAATGTTATTGATTGAAACAACATTGAACCACTCAATCTAGTAAATCAAAATCCATTTCTCTAGGTAACTTTAAAACCTTTTCCAACTTGTGATAGTATTAGTAAAATAATATATGAACATTATAAAGATATTATATCTTTGTCTACCATTCACAATATCCAAGATGATGTCATGATAGGAATTTTAGTGTTTCGATTCACGAGTAAGGTACTACACTGGTATAAAACCCTATGATATGGAAGCATTAATTCATGGGCTTAGTTTGTTGGAATATTTTTCCAAGAATTAAATGAGTTAGAAAAGCCATTTTTATTTCTAACTCAATTTATTTCTATTCAAAGGTATCCTTACTATGGAGTAATGGGTTTTAATATTAGATTTAATAGAACCTTGAGTAGAGTTCCACATGAAATTAAGCCAATATTTGCTCAAGCAATAATATACTATCTTAATGCTTTCAACCCATATTTACGCTTACAAATATTCCAATACAATATGGTGGAATTTTATATCAAGCTTTCATATCTATAGAAAATGATCTAATTATTATAAAAAAAAGTAAAGGAACCAGCCTCCTCTAGAGATTGATCTAGGTAGATTTTGTTCCGACCTGGTCTTTCAATGTTGGCAAATTCTTGTATGCAAACATAACCAAAGGTAGATTTTGCTCCTATATTCTAACCCTATATATCTCTTTCGTTAGTCTATAAATCCCTTTTGTTAGTTTAGCTAGTACCAGAGGAATTCATCTATTTCAAAGGATAATATAAAAACCTTTATTTAGTCTTCCAATATTGTCTAAGTTATTGTAGGTGCAACTTATCCACTTAAATAGGTTTTGAACTAATAGTTTTAGCACACTCAATGAGACATAAATATCACCTCCCTGATTGGATATAATCTTGGTGATTCTACTCTAACAGATCATACTCACAATCACCTAGTAACTCCATTAAAATAAAATATTCTTAAGGAACCCATATTTAATTTAATCTATAGCCTTATAATCACTAGATCAAGAGCCAAAAAATCATGATGTACCTATGCAATTGTTTGAGTTACCACCACTAAGATTCAAAATACATGGATATTTTTCATATCCTCCATAAACCCCTATAAAGAGTGTAGGTTCAACATATTTTTATCTCCCCAAGATCCTTTCATTTTATGATATCTAAAAAAATGGCTTAGCCTCCTCCTCAATAAAATTTTATTAATTGAAACAACATTGGACCACTCAATCTAGTAAATCAAAATCCAATTCTCTAGGTAACTTTAAAATATTTTCCAACTTGTGATAGTATTAGGAAAATAATATATGAACATTATAAAGATATTATCTCTTTGGATACCATTCATAATATCCAAGATGATGTCATGATAGAAATTTTAGTGTTGCCATTCGCGAGTAAGGTATTACACTAGTATCAAACCCTATGATATGGAAGCATTAATTCATGGGCTCAATTTGTTCGAAGATTTTTCCAAGAATTGAATGAGTTAGAAAACCCATTTTTATTTCTAACTCAATTTATTACTAGTTAAAGGTATCCTTATGAGGGAGTAACGTATTTTAATATTAGATTTGGTAGAACCTTGAGTAGAGTTCCACATGAAATTAAGCCAATATTTTCTCAAGTAATCATCTACTATATTAATGCTTTCAATCCATATTTGGGCTTACAAATATTCCAATCCAATGTGCTAGAATTTTATATCAAGCTTTCATATCTATATAAAATGATATAATTATTATAGAAAAATTTCCTCCTGGAGTGGTTATGCCATATTTTAAAAAAATATCTCAATAGATATAGGATACATAGTCCCAATGATAATTATACATTTGTCATATGTAGCACCAAACCCTGTAGTAAAGACTTCAACCTTATTTTCAATAGCATAACACCAATATTACCTATACCATGAGTTGTGCCTACACTACCTACTTGTTAACCTAAAAAATAAATCATGTAAGTGGTCTTAGTAGCACTAAAGAACCTAACAACAAAGGTAACCATCATGAAAAGAAGATATGCTAAAAGAAATTTTTATCGCTAAATATTTCCATACATGAAAAAAGACCAAGGGGCCTATTCTAATGGTGCCAGTGGAAAACCCAACATTGTATTTAGCAACTAAGAGGAGGGACATTTTTCCAACCTATAATGACCTGCATAGTGGAGACACTTGTATCCTATACCAACACAATGCATAAATAGTTATAACTAAAAAGGTAAAAAACATATTAAAAAGTTGAGTCAATATGCTTTGGAAAAAAAATCAGAATTTTATGATAGAATATCCTTGAGAGAAAGAATCTATATCAATCCTAACATGGTCCATTAATAATCCATTACATGTAGACCATAAAAATTTAAATCCATTCAAAGTCTCATCTCAAAAAATAAACTAGACAATAAATAAATTATTCCAACCTCCTCAAAGAAAACAGCAACCTCCAATGGAGCATCCTAAATAATAGTGGAATCCAATGTAGGTAAATGAAGTTGAAACTTAAGATTAAGTTAGCAATAAGATTTGATATATTTCTATCACCAAGTGACATAGAATTGAAGCAACGTAGGAGAACTAAGGAATATTTGATGAGAAAAACGAGAGAAGAATTTGGAAAAATATATAGGCTTAAATATTGTAGAGATGAATAAAAATCCATATGAAACAAGCACATATAATAACCTAATGATTCTGGGAAAGATAGACATTCTTTGGGTATCACTAAAATCCACTCAGACTAAAGACTAGTCCCATCTAGTTATGAATCTAGGTCATGTTAGAATAAGTGAATATTATCTTAAGTTCACTAGGATACACACTTGAGTTTCCACTCCTCCATGTGTCAGGAGAACTCTAAGTTGTGTTTTAATGATCAACTCTCAATGATCAACTCTACTATTTATACAGATTTGATCCTAGAGATAAATCAATCAGTTCCACTCTTCTCTTCATCTTTTGTGTAATACTTTGCATATATATTATTGTGAAAATCTAACATGGTACCAGAGCAGGATAGATTTTGCTAGTATTCTCTATTGAAGGTTCCAGGATCTGATTCTTTACATTGGATATTTTTTTTGACTATCTAAACTTCAAAAGTTTGCTTTAAGTCTCTTTTTATCCATTGTAATTTTTTTCTCTTTCAACATATTTTTTTTATGTTGAATACTCTTGAATGCTTGAGGAATTTTTTAAGAAAAATAGCTATTTCCTTTCTTTAAACATAGTTTACCCTGTGTGTAGGCATTTCTCTCGCCCTTCAAATCTAAGGAAAATAGAATTTTTTCTTTATTTATTTTTCCTCTCGACACATTCTTGTTGGAAATTGTATTCTAAACTTCTAGTTATTACTTTCCTCTTTTAAAGGAAATGAAATAACTCAAGTCTTTTTAGAGATTGAGTAGAGTTTATATTTATTAGTGAGTTTTTAATTAAACCTCACTTTTACTCTACATTCAATATCCTCTCAACGATCGCTTTTCTAGACATTGAGAGAACTATCACTTCTTGACACCGTTCTAATTGTTGAGAATTTGTGGTACGGGGACTCCCGATCGAACTAGAGATTGGTCTTTTTTTTGGGGCCTTTAGGCTCTGACGCTCTCTCATAGACTGTTGGTCTCCTTCGATCTATACTAAGATTTTCTAGTCATTGGATCTTCCTCTCTACTTGGCATCGTCCTCTTAACTCCTGTTTGCACTCAAATAAGATTTGGCACACTTCAGTCTCGCTCAACAGTGCTCTTTCATTGAAGGGTATATATATTTCATCCTTTAAAAACTTTTCCACATATTTTGAGTTTCTAAGATAATATTACTTTTATGCATATTTCACTTCTTGTTTTTAGATCAAAGTTCTACAGGTTCTTCTACTTCCAAAGCGTTGTTTGAGGCTTCTCTCAGTTTTACTCAGCAGATAAATATCTAACAACTTTCAGTAGGTTTCCTTTATTTTTTAATGCTTTCTCAAAAATATTTAAATATTGCTATTTAAATATAAGGAAATATTGTAGACTGTCATTTTTTCATTGTTGTCTCCTTCATTTTATAAATACTACAGGTTACTTCAATATCAAAGGCGATCTTTGACACTGTCAATTTTAGGCAGCAACAATCTAACGTTTTTCGTAGGGGAATATATTATTAAAAAAAATCCTCTTGACAAAGTATTTTTTTTCCTCTAGACATATATTTTCTGTAACGTACGTGAAAGAGAGATTTGCTGGTACGTTTTTGGAAGCATCGCTGGTGAGCTTCGCTGGTAAAGGGATTTCCTCTTTGTAACCCATTTTCTACAGGTTTAAAATGTATACCACCAATATCTCTGTGGAGCCTTTGGAAGATAATTGTTGTACTCCTGTTCAACCGATTTCCCCTCTTATTGTTTTGGAAAAGAATCTATATATTTTTTCCTGCATTTCTTTAGGGTGGATATCGATTAACGTGAGCTCCTTTGTCTTTGTTCTTTTGGTTGCCCTCCTTTTTGGGTCACCCATTTACAACATAGACATAATTTGTATTAAATATATAAAATATTCCTTTATGGGGGCTCTAGAGTGCATATTTTTTCACTCTTATGTGCAGAGGGGGGTTTTTACTTTCTGATATTTTCTTTGCATAATATCTCCCACTAGTATATTAGATTAGATATCTAAAAGTTAATTTCATTTCTAAAGGTTAATTTCAATTTCAAATTAAAATAATTGTTTGATTTTTCAAAAGGAATATACTCAATAGTATATTAGATTACAAAATTAATAATTCTTTTGATTAATTTATAAAATTTTATTTACAACATTTGGGTTATAGAGTTAATTTCCTTTTCATATGACATATATAAAAATTGTTTTATTTTTTCAAAGGAAATTATCATTTTTGGTATTTATTCCAAAATTTATTTATAAACAAATATGTTAAATATTAATATATTCAAAACATAATTGCTTTCAGATTACATATCTAAATATTTTTTTTAAGTTTTTTTTAAGCAACATATTAAAAAGTTTCAAAACTTTTTTTTTTTTCCATAAACATATTTTGTCTACATTCCATGTATCAAGGTCCTAAAAACTTATAGTCTCCCTCACATAAGGGCAGATTTTTTGCAAACTTGGTATAACAGCCTGAAGAATATTTTCTTATCAAAAATTTTACTTTGGACATCTCTCAACTTATAGTCTCCCTCTCATAATGGCAGGTTGTTGAAATCACCTTTCAAACTTTTTGCCCCCATGCATTTCAAACCAAAAAACTTCTTATGCTCACAATACTTATATTTTCCCTCACATAGGGGTGGGTACTGTGATCCATTGAAGATTTGGAAATCTAAAGCAAACAATCATAGGCCTCTTTATACTTATAGTTTCCCTCTAGTAAGGGCAGGTATTTGAGTTACCTCTTTTTGAACAAGCTTCATTTTCATCTTTATCTTCCTTTTCTAAAATTTTAAAGGGGGGTATATTAATTATCTTAAAATATTCAAAAATGAATTCAATTGAGCCTTTCACCACTCATAATTTTCACAATTGGAAACCTAAAATTCTAAATCTCATATCTCAAAAAGGTCTTAGTCATTTATTAGAAGAAAATCAACTAGAATTTGATAAAGAATATGAAATATTTGTTCATAAAGAGAAAATATACGAAACTATGGGTATTATTAGCACCAATGTTTGTGAAAGCTTATGGTTTCATATTATAGATTGCAAAACTCCTCATGAAATTTGGGAGAAATTAAAAACCCTATTTGGAAAAGTAGATCAGATGAGATCAATGCAACTAGAAGCTTAATTAACTTCTTTATCTCCTGAAGGTTTTAGTAGTATTATTGATTTCGTCACTAAGTTCAAAGAAATCCTCACTCAATATAAATGTAGTGGGAAGACTAAGTCAGAAGAAAAATGTATTTATCTAATCATTTCAAAACTAAATGGTGTTTTTCAAATATTTGCAACCATATTCATATCTACTAAATATGCTCTTGGTGAAACCTTTAAAATGCCCTCTTTAGAAGAATTTTGTGATAGATTAACTAGGGAAGAGACCAAACTTGCTAGATATGAAAAATCTTCTTCAAAAGCCTTAGTAGCCTCCACATCGTCCAAAGAAAAATTTGAAAAGAAGGAAAAGACTCCCATTACCTGTACCCACTATAAAAAGAATGGTCACTCTGCTAACAAATGCTAGAAAATATTACAACAACTAGAGGCAACCATAAAAGATCAAAAGATAGAAAATAATAAGGAAATAGGAAAAATCATTAATGTTCAAGGAAAAACCTCTAAATATTCCTCTAATTATTGGGTCCTAGATTCTAGAGAAATTCATCACATGTCTACTTTAGAGAAGTTTTTCTCTTCTATCTCCTCTAACTCTACTCATAACATAGAAGTATGAGACTCTTCCTTCATTCCTGTCAAAGGGAAAGGGAATATAACCATTGATGGTGGCTCTATAAATAATGTTCTCTATGTTCCATACATTGCCTCCAATATCCTATCCATTTATCAAATTTGTACTTTTGGAAATGAGAAAATTGTTCTCTTCTCCCCAATAGGAGTTGAGATAAGAGATTTTCAACCCCCTCATTCGCTTATAGCAAAAGGGATATTGATCATAAATCTCATATTTTTTACTGCAAAAGCTTTCAAAATCTAGAAGGATCCTCCTATTTTGTGGCTCATAGTAATCTTGAAAGTCAAATTTGGTACGAAAGGTTTGGTCATATTAATTATAACTACCTAAAGGATTTACACACCCATAATATGGTTAAAGTATTACCCAAAGTCTCTTCTAGTGATGGGATTTGCTCTAGATGTGCTCTTGGAAAGCAACATCAAGATCCTTTCCACCCAAGTAGCTCTCTAAAATCCTCATCCCCTCTAGATTTAATCCATAGTGACTTAATGACCTTTCCTAAAACTTGTTTAAAGGGAGCAAAGTATGCTCTTACCTTTATTGATGATTTTTATATAAGGTCCTAGGTTTACTTTCTCAAATATAAAAGTGATGTGTTATCCCACTTTAATATCTTTAAAGCCTTAGTTGAAAATAAGGCTTCTTGCAAAATCAAGAAGATTCAAACTAATAATGGAGGAGAATACTGCAGTAATGAGTTCTCCATATTTCTTTCTAATCATGGTATAATTCATCAACATTCTATCTCCCATAATCCTCAACAAAATGGAATTGTAGAAAGGAAAAACCAGAAATTAAAAGAGATGGCTAATTGTATTCTCCATTCAAGAGATATTCCAAACAAAAATTGGTCATAGGCTATTAACTATGCAAATTATATTCAAAATCGCACACCTCATAAAGCCATTGACCAAATAACCCATGAAGAATCATGGTCTGGCTTAAAACTAGATGTTTCCAATTTCAAGATTTTTGGACATATAGCTTGGGATCACATTCCAAAGAAGAAAAGGAAGGCTCTTGATAATAAAAGTAGACAACTCATATTTGTCGGTTATTGTGAAGAATTGAAAGCATACAGACTTCTTGATCCCTCAAATCATGAGGTATTATTTCATAGGAATGTCCAATTTGATGAAACATTCCATCGAAAAGAACCTCCAAAGGACTTTTCCTCCATTGAGCCTTCTCCTATAGTGGAACCTCAATATTATAAAGAACCAATCCTTGAAGTTAATTTGATTATTGATAATCAAGATGAAGATCCTGTAACTCCTTCTAAAAGGCTTTGAACTCCTTCAACTCCCTCTTCTATGCCAAAATGGGCTCGCACAATTTTTAAAGAAGCTACTCCCTACATTCAAAATCTTCCCTCAAATAGATCAGCCAACCCCACAGGTTATAGTCTTGTATGTCAATCCATTTCCTCTAATACCCAATCCTTCAAATAAGCCTCAGGTATAAAGGAATGGGAAGATACCATGGATAATGAATTTTCTTCCTTGATCAAAAATGATACTTGGGATTTAGTTCCCTTACCTAAGGGAAGAAAATTCATTGGATGTAAGTGGATCTTCAAAAAAAAATATGGACCAAATGAGGAAATAGATAAACACAAGGCTTGTCTTGTAGCCAAAGGTTTTTCTCAAATATAGGGTATTGATTATATAGAAACCTTTGCTCCTGTTGCTAAAATGGATTATGTTAGATTAGTTCTTGTTCTTGACACTTTCTATAAATGGCCAGTCTACCAAATGGATGTAAAAAGTGCCTTCTTACATGGAAATTTAAAAGAAGAAATATTCATGGAACAACCCACTGGTTTTACTCAAGAATCCTCTATTGTTTTTTGGCTTAAAAAATCTTTATATGGCCTCAAACAAGACCCTAGAGCTTGGTATGAAAATATAGACTCCTTCATTCTTTCAATAGGATTTTCTCATTGTGAGTATGATAATACATTTTACATTTGAAGAAGTAAATGAAATATCACCATTATTATTCTTTATGTTGATGACCTCCTTATCACTGGCAGTAACCTCACTCACATTCAGAATATAAAAGACTCCCTCTCTAAGAAATATGAAATGGTTGATCTAGGTCTAGCTCATTTTTTCCTTGGGATTCAAATAAAACAAAATAAAGCAGGGATCACCTTATGTCAACAAAAGTACACTCAAGATCTCCTTAATAAGTTTCAAATAAAAAATTGAAAACCTCTCCCACCCCATTTCAATATGGCATGCATATTAGTACTTATTTCTCATCCCCTCCTTGTGATGCTACTCTATACCATCAACTTGTAGGTGGTCTGTTATACCTCACTCATACTCGCCCAGATATCTCATATGTTGTTGAGCTCATATCTAGGTTCTCTCATAACCCTCATTTTAGTCATTGGCAAGTAGCTAAAAGAATTATTTCTTATTTGTAGGGTACTACAAAATTTGGGCTCACCTATAGAGGAGACTCCATGGATATCATTGGCTATACATATTCATATTGGTCAGGATCAATAGAAGATAGATGTTCTACCTCTAGCTATTTCTTTGCCTTGGATCTTCACCAGTATCCTGGTTATGCAAGAAAAAATAGACAATAGCATTATCTTCTATAGAGGCATAATACAGAGCAGCAGTTATAGCCAATCATGAAGCCCTATGGCTTCATCAAGTTCTCATAGAATTTGGTTTTTTCTAAGAAGTGCCTATAACTCTATGGTGTGATAATCAAAGCACAATTCATATTGCATGTAATCCAGTTGAACATTAGCGCACCAAACACATTGAGATCCACATGCACTTCATCAGGAAACATATTCAGAATGGGGATATACTTTTGAAATATATTCCAACAGAGAATCAGCTTGCAGAAATCTTCACCAAGTCATTTCTTTCTCCACGATACCTTTAGTTGTGAGAGAAACTTAGAGTGTTAAAACTACATTGACAAAGAGGTCTTCCACCTCTCTTTATATTGTACATGAGTACCTAATTAGGCCTTCTTGTTAGGACTCATATTTTACTTGTTAAATAGGACAATATTCACCATTCGAAGACAAGTCTCTTTCATACTTCTTTTCTTTTTATTGGTGGCTTTTCCCACTGGTTTTTTACCATCATTTCAAAACAAAGATGTGATAGTTGGTTTTTTCCCACAAGTGTTTTTTCCACCAACTATCTATGTTGTATATGAGTACCTAATCAGGCCTCGTTGTTGTAACTTATTTATAGAATCTCCCCTAGTATCACTTAAGGGGGGGTGTTAGAATAAGCGAATATTCTCTTAAGTTCACTAGGATACATACTTGAGTTTCCACTGCTCCATGTATCAGGAGAACTCTAAGTTGTGTCTTCATCAGGTTTGCTGAGTTGTTGTAATCTAACGGCTCTCAATGATCAACTCTACTATTTATACAAAGTTGATCCTAGAGATAAATCAATCAGTTCCACTCTTCTGTTCATATTTTGTGTAATACTTTGCATATTTATTATTATGAAATTCTAACAACTCAAGGTAAACCAACATGAGAAATAATAAAAATAGACCACCCCCTTTTTACATGTCCCTATGCATAGAATTATGGTTTATACACAATTGTATGATTGACTCTAGAGTGGCAATAACAATAATGCCTAAAGTAATCTATGAAACTATGGGAATGGAGTATACTCGTCTACTCTTAGAGTGTTGTAGTCGTATGGTACTCTGATAAAATTTCTAGTAATAAAGGATATATCCATGGTCCTCTAAAATATACTACAAATAACTATTATACAAGATGTTTTCATGGTATATCTAGAAACATACTTTGACATGTGTTTATACACCAACTTCTTTTGGATGCTCTTTAACATAAAAAGAAAGTAGATATCTTGAATTCATGGCTACATCTAGAATCTGATGAAGTTTCATTATCATCAGATTCACGACTTGAAGATTTCACTCTTGCTCATTCATGAAAACATGAAAACCTCATGCTCATATCCAAGACTCCAAGTGGAAGTACTAGGAGACATAAAATTCAAGGACTTACCTTGGGATCTATGAACTAATAAATCACTAGATATTGAGCAATATTGTAAGAGAATTTTGTCAACTAAGTCCCATAATTTTGAATTTAGTATCTTACCACAATATTGGACCAAAAAATCAACTAAGTATATGTTGAAGGCTAGAAAGTTTTTAGTGTTGACATCACTATAAGTAGTGCAAAACTTTGACATAGCAATGGGCTATGATCAAAAAATTGACTATGTAAACTCAAGGTCAAAATATTTTTGATCATGATATCATCATATGGAACAAAAAAATATTGCAAAAGGAATATCTACCTAGCCAAATACCTAGGTGGTGGATATCAATAAAAGTAGAAGAATGAATCTAACATATAGTATTTTTCCTAAAGGAAGAATGCAAATCTTGGTTAAGAAAATAACTTGATATTTGATTGGATCATATTTTAAAGAGGTAAACATCATCATAGAAGCTAAAGTAAGGATACAAATCTCGGTTATGGAAAGAACATGATATTTTATTGGATCATATTTTAAAGAGGTAAATATCATCATAGAAGCTAAATTTTAGCATCTTGTAACACACTATCAAAATTATTTCCCACTTCATTTGTAAGATAATAAATATTAACAATGGAGCAATAAAAACCTGATAAAAATAAATAAAGACTAAAGTTATCCCTTTTTAGAAGAAATAAATTCTATCAAACTTGTATGGTCCCAAAAGTATTGTATAGATGCAAAAACACCTTACACTCACACAAATATCATATATGTGAAAGCACAATACGGATGCTAGTTCATACAAACAATGTAGTTAAGGACTTAGCAAATGACAAAACCTCTAGGTCTTAGGAAATGCTTGATGTAAAAATTATAAATCATGGCCTACTATTTTTATCTTTACATTCTTTCAAATCCAACTTTTATTTTACTATGTTTTTGCATATATACTAATATTTTGTTATATTAGGATAGAGAGAAACTATAGCAAAAAATAGGAAGAGAAATACCGGTAGCAATGCCAAATATGAGAAATGAAAACACTTGTAGAAGGGTAAGAATGAAAGAAATGATGTCTATGAGAATAATCAATGATCGTTTCATTTCATAGTTTACCAGCGTTTACTCCAGTAATTGCAAGATCTTATGATAGGAAAAAAGTAGAATAAAACATTCAATCTCTGCCTCACGACTATATTCAAGATATACTAAAATAGATACCTCTTTCTAAACTCTTTAGAATGCTTTGTCCTCTTATTATGCACAGTGAAATTGTGTGGAGTTCTCCACAATTTCAAAATTAATGGGACAAGGACAATAGGGAAATGTGCCTTGTTGTAAATCCTTGTGACGTTGTTTCCATGGTCAAGTTGAGTGAGTGGATATGGTATGAGGATATACTACATCAGTGTATATGGTCTGAGGATATACTACATATGTCTGTGATTTATTAATCCATAGGTCCCAAGCTAAGTCATTGAAATTCTTGCCTCCTAATAATTCCACTTGGAGTCTTAGAGCTAGAGCAGGAGGTTTTCTTGTTTTCATGAATGAGCAAGAGTGAAAGCTTCAAGTCATGAATATGCTAACAAGGAAAGTTCATCATATTTCAAATGTATTGGTTAATTCAAAATATCGACATTCATTTTACACCAAAAAGCGTCTAAAAGAAGTTAGTGTTGAGCTCAGGAAGGATTTAAGAACCAATACATGTGATCTACTTATTATGGGGAATTTTAAGCTCAAAATATTGCATTTTCTTATATATAGTTTGACCAACAAATCATGGAGTTAAAAGTTTGACAAAACTCTCTTTCAAGAAGTTTTCAAAAATTTTGGTATACGAAGAAAGTGTCTATCATTTTTTTAGATTACTTTAAATATTGGGTGTCTTACAACATTCATGGAAAGAGAGACTGTGTTTTGTACGCTTCAATTAAAGATGACAATAGCAATACGAATGCAATTAATAAAGAACTAGTTGTGTGCAAGGGTAAAATTATGATGTTCTAGTTGCAAAGATTTAATAAACATGTCATTTTTGTTTTAGATGAGACTTCATAAATTCCTATGTGGAGGTATATTTTTGGGAAATAAATTACTAATCTTTCCATAATACCATTCCATCTCTCACAATATATTTTTGGTGACTTCGGGTGGAGACAATAATGAAGACTACATTTGTGTATTTTTTGGAATGATAGAATGATGTCAATGGATTTAGATGCCCATATATCTCTACTATGAAAACCTTCAATGAACAATGTCACACTTAAAAAATCCAAGCTATTTTGTTCAATGAACAAAACAACTTGGATTTTTTACTTGTGACATTAATCTTTGAAGGATATTTTCATAGTAGATATATATGGGCATCCAAGTCTATTGACGCAACTCTATCATTCCCCTCAAAAATACCCAAATGTAGTCTTCATTATTTTCTCCACCACAAGTCACCAAAATATTTTTATGAGAGATGAAATCGTATTATGGAAATATTTGTAATTCATTCCCCAAAACTATACCTCTAGATAGGAATGTATGAAGTCTAATATAAAAAATAATAATTTCATATTGATTAAATCTTTGCAACTAGAACATCATAATTCTACCCTTGCATACAACTAATTCTTTATTAATTGCACCCGCATCACCACCGACTTGAATTGAAAAGCATACAAAACAAAGTCTCTCTACTGCATGAATGTGGTAAGACACCCTAAATTTGAAGCACTCATAAAATCAATAGAAACTTTCTTCATGTACCAAAATTTTTAAAAACTTCTTGAGGGAGACACTGTTTTGTGGAACTTTTAACTCCAATGATTTGTTGGTCAAGCTATCTATAAGCAAATGCAATATTTTACGCGTAAATTCTCCATAATAATTAGATCGTAAGAATTGGTTCTTAAATATTACCTGTGCCCAAAACCAACTTCTTTTGGATGCTCTTTAACGTAAAAAGAAAGTTGATATCTTGAATTCATGGCTACATCTAGAATCTGATGAAGTTTCTGTAGACACCAAAACAGCACCAATCCGATTAAGTGACTACAAAAATTGATCGCATTGACACACGCAGCTTTCAGGGCAGCCCTCAGAGGTCAAATAGTGGTCCTAACCACTTACACAGCAGTTTCAGAAGGTCGAAACATGAACAAAACAAAGATGGTCGTTTTAACAAGCCTTAAATTCAAAACAAAACTTAAGCAATAACAAGCCTTAAATTCAAAGCAAACTTAAGCAATAACAAGCCTTAAATTCAAAGAAAACTTAAGCAAGCAAGCCTTAAGCAAAGGGGAACCTTGGCCTTAGGTGTCGTGAAATCGTGACGTCACGATTTCGTGACATCACGAAATCGCGACACCTAAGGCCCAAAGGGGAACCTTGGCCTTAGGTGTCACGAAATCGCGACGTGAAATCGCGACACCTAAGGCCCAAAGGGGAACCTTGGCCTTAGGTGTCACGAAATCGCGACGTCGCGATTTCGTGACATCGCAAAATCGCGACACCTAAGGCCCAAAGGGGAAATTTGGCCTTAGGTGTCACGAAATCGTGACGTCGTGAAATCACGACACCTAAGGCCCTAAAGGGGAGCTTCGGTCGAGGGTGTCACGATTTCGCAACGTCGCAAAATCGTGACACCTAAGGCCCGAAAGGAAGCTGGCCGAGGGTGTCACGATTTCGCGACGTCGCGAAATCGTGACACCTAAGGCCCGAAGGGGAGCTTTGGCCGAGGGTGTCATGATTTCACGACGTCATGAAATCGTGACACCTAAGGCCCAAAAGGGGAGCCTTGCCCGAATGTCACGATATCGCGACACTTCGGCGCCCAAGGCAGAGCCTTGGCCGAAGTGTCACGATATCGCGACGTCGTGATATCACGACACTTCGGCGCTCAGGAGCAGACGTTAAAACACTCAAAGGTGACACTTCAGCATTCAAAGGTAGACACTTCAGCATTCAAAGGCAGAATTCAACCCGTTAAAAGCAAACGTTAAACAATTCAAAAATGTTGTTAAAGCCATCAAAGTGGACATTAATCAACTGGCAGTGACACCACAGTCAATTACGTGGGCCGTTGAAGGACTGTCACAGTGGCATTCATCGAAGCCCCAGTCGTGGAGGACTTTCATCTCTCGTGGAGACACGACCGCCACATGGCACCTATGACCAACACGTGGCGCCCTGCGTGCCCTTTTCAAAGAGACCCCGTGGGTCTATAAAACGGTGGATTTTCCCACCCAAAAGGGACAAGTGGGCAGCATTTTGAACGCAACGAAGTGCTGCAGAACCAGAGACCCATTTTCATTCCTTCTAAATTCCTTCTTCTGCATCTGTAATCTCTTTTGCAAGGGAGGTTATTGGTGGCTATTTGAAGGTGAATCCGAACCTTCAGATCCGAAATTGGACCACAGTAACCCATCCATTCGACGACACCATTCTCTGAGATTTTGAGCCCATTCCTAGTGGATTGGCGTCAAAGTCGAGTTTTAACGGGGGCAGCCCACTTGGGCACCCCACATTTTTGTCAGTTGCATGATAAATCCATTCGGTCATTGCGCGCTGTTTTGCATTATGCTTTATGCTGTTTAAATAGCTTATGCTTTTCATCCGAATATATCATGCATTACGTTTTTTATTCGAGTATATTTTGCATTGCACTTTATGTCTAATCTGGATTTCAGTATGTTGTTTGTTTACGTTTTCTGTTTGTAGTTAACAGTATTTAAATAAAATATGCTTTCTGTTCACATTATCATGCTATCACGAAATGTCTTTATCGTAACACAGGTGCTACTAACGAATCTATCGTTTCTTCATTCGCAGGAGGAGCAGCAGAAGTTAAGGACTCATCCACACTAGTAGCGGCAACGTCTTGGCCCGCTCATGTTGAATGTGGGCACGCGGAAAAAGGAACATTAAGTCTTGACTGTAATCAAATTATTTTAACGCTCCTAGCCCCTGAAAAGGGAGGAGGCATCTTTGTAACCAAGATCAGGAGAGTTTAATAAAAGGGCTATGTTTTCTCCATTTTCTTGTATCTCATTGTAATGCGTCTCTTTCATTTTCATGCATTCTACAATTTTAGGACTTAAGCGTATTTGATTTTGAATACATCGCAAGTAGTGTTTCCTTCACCCGGAATCTCGTGCTTTCAGTTTCATTATCATCAGATTCACGACTTGAAGATTTCACTCTTGCTCATTAATGAAAACATGAAAACCTCATGCTCATATCTAAGACTCCAAGTGGAAGTACAAGGAGACATAAAATTCAAGGACTTACCTTGGGATCTATGAACTAATAAATCACTAGATATTGAGCAATATTGTAAGAGAATTTTGTCAACTAAAAATATTGGATGTACAAGCTAGCTTGTCAGTCCCATAATTTTGAATTTAGTATCTTACCACAATATTGGACCAAAAAATCAACTAAGTATATGTTGAAGGCTAGAAAGTTTTTAGTGTTGACATCACTATAAGTAGTGCAAAACATTGACATAGCAATGGGCTATGATCAAAAAATTGACTATGTAAACTCAAGGTAAAAATATTTTTGATCATGATATCATCATATGGAACAAAAAATTATTGCAAAAAGAATATCTACCTAGCCAAATACCTAGGTGGTGGATAGCAATAAAAGTAGAAGAATGAATCTAACATCCAGTATTTTTCCTAAAGGAAGAATGCAAATCTTGGTTAAGAAAATAACTTGATATTTGATTGGATCATATTTTAAAGAGGTAAACATCATCATTGAAGCTAAAGGAAGGATACAAATCTCGGTTATGGAAAGAACATGATATTTTATTGGATCATATTTTAAAGAGGTAAATATCATCATAGAAGCTAAATTTTAACATCTTGTAACACACTATCAAAATTATTTCCCACTTCATTTGTAAGATAATAAATATTAACAATGGAGAAATAAAAACCTGATAAAAATAAATAAAGACTAAAGTTATCTCTTTTTAGAAGAAATAAATTCTATCAAACTTGTATGGTCCCAAAAGTATTGTATGGATGCAAAAACACCATACACTCACACAAATATCATATATGTGAAAGCACAATATGAATGCTCATTCATACAAACAATGTAATTAATGACTTAGCAAATGAAAAAACCTCTAGGTCTTAGGAAATGCTTGATGTAAAAATTATAAATCATAGCCTACTAATTTTATCTTTACATTCTTTCAAATCCAACTTTTATTTTACTATGTTTTTGCATATATACTAATATTTTGTTATATTAGGATAGAGAGAAACTATAGCAAAAAATAGGAAGAGAAAGACCGGTAGCAATGCCAAATATGAGAAAGGAAAACACTTGTAGAAGGGTAAGAATGGAAGAAATGATGTCTACAAGAATAATCAATGAACGTTTTATTTCATAGTTTGCCAACGTTTACTCCATTAATTGTAGGATCTTATGATAGGAAAAAAGTAGAATACAACATTCAATTTCTGCCTCACGACTATATTCAAGACATACTAAAATAGATACCTCTTTCTAAACTCTTTAGAATGCTTTGTCCTCTTATTATGCACAGTGAAATTGTGTGGAGTTCTCCACAATTTCAAAATTAATGGGACAAGGACAACAGGGAAATGTGCCTTGTTGTAAATCCTTGTGACGTTGTTTCAATGGTCAAGTTGAGCGAGTGGATATGGTATGAGGATATACTACATCTGTGTATATGGTCTGAGGATATACTACATATGTCGATGATTTATTAATCCATAGGTCCCAAGGTAAGTCATTGAAATTCTTGCCTCCTAATAATTCCACTTGGAGTCTTAGAGCTAGAGCAAGAGGTTTTCTTGTTTTCATGAATGAGCAAGAGTGAAAGCTTCAAGTTGTGAATATGCTAACAAGGAAAGTTCATCATATTTCAGATGTATTGGTTAATTCAAAATATCAACATTCATTTTACATCAAAAAGTGTCTAAAAGAAGTTGGTGTTGCACTCAGGAAATATTTAAGAACCAACACTTGTGATCTACTTATTATGGGGAATTTTAATCTCAAAATATTATATTTGCTTATATATAGTTTGACCAACAAATCATGGAGTTAAAAGTTTATTAAGTGCATCCACATCACCACCGACTTGAATTGAAAAGTGTACAAAACAAATTCTCTCTCTTGCATGAATGTGGGAAGACATCCAAAATTTGAAGCACTTAGAAAAGCAATAGACACTTTCTTCGTGTACCAAAATTTTTAAAAAATTCTTGAGGGAGACACTATTTTGTGGAACTTTTAACTCCCATGATTTGTTGGTCAAGCTATCTATAAGAAAATGCAATATTTTATGCGTAAATTTCTCCATAATAATTATATCACAAGAATTGGTTCTTAAATATTACATGATCCCAACACCAACTTCTTTTGGATGCTTTTTAATGTAAAAAGAAAGCAGGTATCTTGAATTCATGGCTACATCTGGAATCTGATGAAGTTTCATTGTCATAAGATTCATGACTTGAAGATTTCACTCTTTCTCATTCATGAAAACATGAAAACCTCTTGCTCATATCTAAGACTCCAAGTGGAAGTATTAGGAGACATGAAATTCAAGGACTTACCTTGGGATCTATGGACTAATATATAACTAAATATTGAGCAATATTGTAAGAGAATTTTGTAAACTAAAAATATTGGATGTACAAGCTAGCTTGTCAGTCCCATAATTTTAAATTTAGTATCTTACCACAATATTGGACCAAAAAATCAACTAAGTATATGTTGAAGGCTAGAAATTTTTTAGTGTTGACATCACTATAAGTAGTGCAAAACTTTGACATAGCAATGAGCTAGGATAAAAAAATTGGCTACGTAAACTCATCATGATATCATCATAAGGAATGAAAAATCCTTACAAAAAGAATATCTACCTAGACAAATACCTAGGTGGTGGAGATCAATAAAAGCAGAAGAACGAACCTAACATCCAGTATTTTTCCTAAAGGAAGAATGCATATCTTGGTTAAGAAAAGAACCTAATATTTGATTGGATCAGATTTTAAAGACATAAACATCATCATAGAAGCTAAATAAAGGATGCAAATCTCTGTTAAGGAAAGAACCTGATATTTGATTGGATCATATTTTAAAGAGGTAAACATCATCATAGAAGCTAAATAATGGATGCAAATCTCGGTTAAGGAAAGAACCTAATATTTGATTGGATCATATTTTAAAGAGGTAAACATCATCATAGAAGCTAAATAAAGGATGCAAATCTTGGTTAAGGAAAGAACCTGATATTTGATTGGATCATATTTTTAAAGAGGAAAATATCATCATAGATGCTAAATTTTAGCATCTTGTGACACAATATGCAAATTATTTCCCACTTTATTTCTAAGATAGTTGACATTAACAATGGAGCAATAAAAACCCGACAACAAAAAATAAAGACTAAAGTTATCCCATTTTCGATGAAATAAATTCTTTCAAACCTGTATGGTCCCAAAAGTATTGTATGGATGCAAAAGCACCATACACTCACGAAAATATTATATATGTGAAATCACAATATGGATGCTCGTCCATACCAAAAATGTAATAAAAAAAAAACAATGTAATTTAAAAAAATATTAGGAGACATGAGATTTAAGGACTTACCTATGACAAAACCTCTAGGTCTTAGGAAATGCTTGATTAAAAAAAAAAAGTGAAAAAATTTATGAAATCTATTTACGGATAAAAAGAGAATGAAAAGTTCATCAACATTTATATAATACTCTGAAAGTTCATCATCATTAATATAATTTTTTTAAGATTGATTATCAATAAGAATATAATGTTAAGGTTTCAAATAATAGCTTTGCCCTTATAAGTTTGACATGAAATTATCGGTTAACTACTTAATGGAACTACTTAATGAAACACTAGACTCTAAAATTTAAACCTCAACAAAATATACAGTAATTAATGGGCCCATGAAAATCTCTATATTTTATATATTTATTTAAACCTTAACATTAACTATTTGTAAATATTGGAGTATGGTTTATCATTTTACTTCACCCTTTATAAATTTGCAAATGGTTTTAAGCGTTGTCGTTGTAAAAATTATAAGTTTGCACATGGTTTTAAGTAGCAACATTGTAATATAACTTTGTAAAGTAGAAATATTGGATGTACAAGCTAAATTGTCAAAATTTCCCCACCTCATATTTTCCCTTTGCTCTCCCTCGCCCTTGCTCATATCCACTCATTTCTCTTTCTCTTTCTCTTTCTCTTTCTCATTCTCCCTCTCATAAATTTGCAAACTCTTCAATTTTCAAGCATTCAAATTTTTAGAACTCTTTAATTGTCAAGCATTTAAATTTGTATATCTATATTAAAGATATTTTTGCAAAGTTATCATAACCCACACTCTGCCTAGACATTTATATCTACATATTAGATATAGAAATGGATCACTGGATACAATTCTTTCAATGAATTATATCCTAACATATCTAAACCCACACTCTACCTAGACATATATATCTACATATTAGATATAGAAATGGATCACTGGATACAATTCTTTCCATGAATTATATCCTAACATATCTAAATACATGTCCATGTATGGTCCATATCTATTACATCTAAACATAATTTAAGCATGTCTAAAGGTGTATTCTGAACATGACTTGGACATGTCTAAAGGTGTATCTACAACTTTATATTAAAAAGGAGAAACTTCATTTTTTTAAAGATATTTATGAAATTTTTTGAAAATACTACTCTTATTCTATATAAAACTTGTAATTGCAAAAATATTTTTTTGTTTTATGTTTTTTATTTTAATATATATAAAATAGAGGGTTTTTAGAATTTGGCATTCAGTCAATAATTGAACCAAAAGTTCTTGAAAATATATCAAATCTATATTGGATACCATGTAAATATCATATCCAAAAGCAATCAAATGTCTTTAATATGACAATTTGGGACTTATATTTTTTTAGTATAAGGGTGAATCAACCTAAAAAAAATCATAATTATATAACTAGGCTTTGCTATTCAAACATATCCAAATACATGGATCATATCCTAACATATCCAAATACATGCCCATGTATGATCCATATCTATTACATCCCGAACATGACTTGGGCATGTTTAATGGTGCATCTACAACATGAAATTAAAACGAGAAACTCATTTTTTAAACTAGCTTAGATATAAGGGATATATATCTAAAAACCCTAGGAGTTTTCAATATCATTTCTTGGGGGTGTGATCTCCAAGATAAGCACCTCGGGATTGATATCTCTCAGCATTTTTAGATATATATCCTTTATATCTAAGCTAGTATAAAATGTTTTGTGCAGTATCAAAGGTTTTTAGTATCCTTTATAATGCAAATGCCACTATTATTAAATATAAAACTTGTATTTGCAAAAATATTTTTCTGTTATGTGTTTTTTCCTTTTTAATATATAAATATACAGGGTTCTTATAAAACATGAGATTAAAAGGAGAAACTCATGTTCTATGTTTTTTCCTTTTTAATATATAAAAATATAGGGTTCTTATAATTTGGTATTCAGTCATAATTGTACCAAGGGTTCTTGAAAATATGTTATGTCCTTATCATATGATGTGTCAATATCATATCCTAAAGCCATGGAATATATTTAATATGACAATTTGGGACATATGTTTTTTACTATAGAGGTGAATGGATCTAAACAATTCCATAATTATTCAACTAAGTATATGAAGGCTAGAAATTTTTTAGTGTTGACATCACTATAAGTAGTGCAAAACTTTGACATAGCAATGGGCTATGATCAAAAAATTGACTACGTAAACTCAAGGTCAAAATATTTTTGATCATGATATCATCATATGGAACAAAAAAATATTGCAAAAAGAATATCTACCTAGCCAAATACCTAGGTGGTGGATATCAATAAAAGTAGAAGAATGAATCTAACATCTAGTATTTTTCCTAAAGGAAGAATGCAAATCTTGGTTAAGAAAATAACTTGATATTTGATTGGATCATATTTTAAAGAGGTAAACATCATCATAGAAGCTAAAGGAAGGATACAAATCTCGGTTATTGAAAGAACCTGATATTTTATTGGATCATATTTTAAAGAGGTAAATATCATCATAGAAGCTAAATTTTAGCATCTTGTAACACACTACCAAAATTATTTCCCACTTCATTTGTAAGATAATAAATATTAACAATGGAGCAATAAAAACCTGATAAAAATAAATAAAGACTAAAGTTATCCCTTTTTAGAAGAAATAAATTCTATCAAACTTGTATGGTCCCAAAAGTATTGTATGGATGCAAAAACACCTTACACTCACACAAATATCATATATGTGAAAGCACAATACGGATGCTCGTTCATACAAACAATGTAGTTAAGGACATAGCAAATGACAAAACCTCTAGGTCTTAGGAAATGCTTGATGTAAAAATTATAAATCATGGCCTACTATTTTTATCTTTACATTCTTTCAAATCCAACTTTTATTTTACTATGTTTTTGCATATATACTAATATTTTGTTATATTAGTATAGAGAGAAAGTAGCAAAAAAAAGAAAAGAAAAAACGATAGCAATGCCAAATATGAGAAAGGAAAACAAAGGAAGAAGGTAAGAAAGGAAGAAAGGATGTCTATGAGAATAATCAATGATCGGTTTCTTATAGTTTACTTTCATTACTTTACCCCACAAAGATGAGAAAGAAAAAAGTAGAATAAAACATTCAATCTCTGCCTCACGACTATATTCAAGATATACTAAAATAGATACCTCTTTCTAAACTCTAAAGAATGCTTTGTCCTCTTATTATGCACAGTGAAATTGTGTGGAGTTCTCCACAATTTCAAAATTAATGGGACAAGGACAACAAGGAAATGTGCCTTGTTGTAAATCCTTGTGACGTTGTTTCCATGGTCAAGTTGAGTGAGTGGATATGGTATGAGGATATACTACATCGGTGTATATGGTCTGAGGATATACTACATATGTCTGTGATTTATTAATCCATAGGTCCCAAGCTAAGTCATTGAAATTCTTGCCTCCTAATAATTCCACTTGGAGTCTTAGAGCTAGAGCAGGAGGTTTTCTTGTTTTCATGAATGAGCAAGAGTGAAAGCTTCAAGTCATGAATATGCTAACAAGGAAAGTTCATCATATTTCAGATGTATTGGTTAATTCAAAATATCGACATTCATTTTACATCAAAAAGCGTCTAAAAGAAGTTAGTGTTGAGCTCAGGAAGGATTTAACAACCAATACTTGTGATCTAGTTACTATGGGGAATTTTAAGCTCAAAATATTGCATTTGCTTATATATATTTTGACCAACAAATCATGGAGTTAAAATTTTGACAAAACTCTCTTTCAAGAAGTTTTCAAAAATTTTGGTATACGAAGAAAGTGTCTATCATTTTTTTAGATTACTTTAAATATTGGGTGTCTTACAACATTCATGGAAAGAGAGACTGTGTTTTGTACGCTTCAATTAAAGAAGACAATAGCAATACGAATGCAATTAATAAAGAACTAGTTGTGTGCAAGGGTAAAATTATGATGTTCTAGTTGCAAAGATTTAATAAATATGTCATTTTTGTTTTAGATGAGACTTCATAAATTCCTATGTGGAGGTATATTTTTGGGAAATAAATTACTAATCTTTCCATAATACCATTCCATCTCTCACAATATATTTTTGGTGACTTCGGGTGGAGACAATAATGAAGACTACATTTGTGTATTTTTTGGAATGATAGAATGATGTCAATGGATTTAGATGCCCACATATCTCTACTATGAAAACCTTCAATGAACAATGTCACACTTAAAAACTCCAAGCTATTTTGTTCAATGAACAAAACAACTTGGATTTTTTACTTGTGACATTAATCATTGAAGGATATTTTCATAGTAGATATATATGGGCATCCAAGTCTATTGACGCAACTCTATCATTCCCCTCAAAAATACCCAAATGTAGTCTTCATTATTGTCTCCACCGCAAGTCACCAAAATATTTTTATGAGAGATGAAATCGTATTATGGAAATATTTGTAATTCATTCCCCAAAACTATACCTCTAGATAGGAATGTATGAAGTCTAATATAAAAAATAATAATTTCATATTGATTAAATTTTTGCAACTAGAACATCATAATTCTACCCTTGCATACAACTAATTCTTTATTAATTGCACCCGCATCACCACCGACTTGAATTGAAAAGCATACAAAACAAAGTCTCTCTACTGCATGAATGTGGTAAGACACCCAAAATTTGAAGCACTCATAAAATCAATAGAAACTTTCTTCGTGTACCAAAATTTTTAAAAACTTCTTGATGGAGACACTGTTTTGTGGAACTTTTAACTCCAATGATTTGTTGGTCAAGCTATCTATAAGCAAATGCAATATTTTACGCATAAATTCTCCATAATAATTAGATCGTAAGAATTGGTTCTTAAATATTACCTGAGCCCAACACCAACTTCTTTTGGATGCTCTTTAACGTAAAAAGAAAGTTGATATCTTGAATTCATGGCTACATCTAGAATCTGATGAAGTTTCATTATCATCAGATTCACGACTTGAAGATTTCACTCTTTCTCATTCATGAAAACATGAAAACCTCATGCTCATATCTAAGACTACAAGTGGAAGTACTAGGAGACATAAAATTCAAGGACTTACCTTGGGATCTATGAACTAATAAATCACTAGATATTGAACAATATTGTAAGAGAATTTTGTCAACTAAAAATATTGGATGTACAAGCTAGCTTGTTAGTCCCATAATTTTGAATTTAGTATCTTACCACAATATTGGACCAAAAAATCAACTAAGTATATGTTGAAGGCTAGAAAGTTTTTAGTGTTGACATCACTATAAGTAGCGCAAAACTTTGACATAGCAATGGGCTATGATCAAAAAATTGACTATGTAAACTCAAGGTCAAAATATTTTTGATCATGATATCATCATATGGAACAAAAAATTATTGGAAAAAGAATATCTACCTAGCCAAATACCTAGGTGGTGGATATCAATAAAAGTAGAAGAATGAATCTAACATCTAGTATTTTTCCTAAAGCAAGAATGCAAATCTTGGTTAATAAAATAACTTGATATTTGATTGGATCATATTTTAAAGAGGTAAACATCATCATAGAAGCTAAAGGAAGGATACAAATCTCGGTTATGGAAAGAACCTGATATTTTATTGGATCATATTTTAAAGAGGTAAATATCATCATAGAAGCTAAATTTTAACATCTTGTAACACACTATCAAAATTATTTCCCACTTCATTTGTAAGATAATAAATATTAACAATGGAGAAATAAAAACCTGATAAAAATAAATAAAGACTAAAGTTATCTCTTTTTAGAAGAAATAAATTCTATCAAACTTGTATGGTCCCAAAAGTATTGTATGGATGCAAAAACACCATACACTCACACAAATATCATATATGTGAAAGCACAATATGAATGCTCATTCATACAAACAATGTAATTAATGACTTAGCAAATGAAGAAACCTCTAGGTCTTAGGAAATGCTTGATGTAAAAATTATAAATCATAGCCTACTAATTTTATCTTTACATTCTTTCAAATCCAACTTTTATTTTACTATGTTTTTGCATATATACTAATATTTTGTTATATTAGGATAGAGAGAAACTATAGCGAAAAATAGGAAGAGAAATACCGGTAGCAATGCCAAATATGAGAAAGGAAAACACTTTTAGAAGGGTAAGAATGGAAGAAATGATGTCTACGAGAATAATCAATGATCGTTTCATTTCATAGTTTGCCAACATTTACTCCATTAATTGCAGGATCTTATGACAGGAAAAAAGTAGAATACAACACTCAATCTCTGCCTCACGACTATATTCAAGATATACTAAAATAGATACCTCTTTCTAAACTCTTTAGAATGCTTTGTCCTCTTATTATGCATAGTTAAATTGTGTGGAGTTCTCCACAATTTCAAAATTAATGGGACAAGGACAACAGGAAAATGTGCCTTGTTGTAAATCCTTGTGACATTGTTTCAATTGTCAAGTTGAGCGAGTGGATATGGTATGAGGATATACTACATCTGTGTATATGGTCTGAGGATATACTACATATGTCGATGATTTATTAATCCATAGGTCCCAAGTTAAGTCATTGAAATTCTTGCCTCCTAATAATTCCACTTGGAGTCTTAGAGCTAGAGCAAGAGGTTTTCTTGCTTTCATGAATGAGCAAGAGTGAAAGCTTCAAGTCGTGAATATGCTAACAAGGAAAGTTCATCATATTTCAGATGTATTGGTTAATTCAAAATATCGACATTCATTTTACATCAAAAAGTGTCTAAAAGAAGTTGGTGTTGAGCTCAGGAAAGATTTAAGAACCAACACTTGTGATCTACTTATTATGGGGAATTTTAAGCTCAAAATATTACATTTGCTTATATATAGTTTGACCAACAAATCATGGAGTTAAAATTTTATTAAGTGCATCCACATCACCACCGACTTGAATTGAAAAGCGTACAAAAAAAATTCTCTCTCTTGCATGAATGTGGGAAGACATCCAAAATTTGAAGCACTTAGAAAAGCAATAGACACTTTGTTCGTGTACCAAAATTTTTAAAAAATTCTTGAGGGAGACACTATTTTGTGGAACTTTTAATTCCCATGATTTGTTGGTCAAGCTATCTATAAGCAAATGCAATATTTTATGCGTAAATTTCTCCATAATAATTATATCACAAGAATTGGTTCTTAAATATTACATGATCCCAACACCAACTTCTTTTGGATGCTTTTTAATGTAAAAAGAAAGCAAGTATCTTGAATTCATGGCTACATCTGGAATCTGATGAAGTTTCATTGTCATAAGATTCATGACTTGAAGATTTCACTCTTTCTCATTCATGAAAACATGAAAACCTCTTGCTCATATCTAAGACTCCAAGTGGAAGTATTAGGAGACATGAAATTCAAGGACTTACCTTGGGATCTATGGACTAATAAATAACTAAATATTGAGCAATATTGTAAGAGAATTTTGTAAACTAAAAATATTGGATGTATAAGCTAGCTTGTCAGTCCCATAATTTTAAATTTAGTATCTTACCACAATATTGGACCAAAAAATCAACTAAGTATATGTTGAAGGCTAGAATTTTTTTAGTGTTGACATCACTATAAGTAGTGCAAAACTTTGACATAGCAATGAGCTAGGATAAAAAAATTGGCTACGTAAACTCATCATGATATCATCATAAGGAATGAAAAATCCTTACAAAAAGAATATCTACCTAGACAAATACCTAGGTGGTGGATATCAATAAAAGCAGAAGAATGAACCTAACATCCAGTATTTTTCCTAAAGGAAGAATGCATATCTTGGTTAAGAAAAGAACCTAATATTTGATTGGATCATATTTTAAAGACGTAAACATCATCATAGAAGCTAAATAAAGGATGCAAATCTTGGTTAAGGAAAGAACCTGATATTTGATTGGATCATATTTTTAAAGAGGAAAATATCATAATAGAAGCTAAATTTTAGCATCTTGTGACACACTATCCAAATTATTTCCCACTTCATTTCTAAGATAGTTGATATTAACAATGGAGCAATAAAAACCTGACAACAAAAAATAAAGACTAAAGTTATCCCTTTTTCGATGAAATAAATTCTTTCAAACCTGTATGGTCTCAAAAGTATTGTATGGATGCAAAAGCACCATACACTCACGAAAATATTATATATGTGAAATCACAATATGGATGCTCGTCCATACCAAAAATGTAATAAAAAAAAACAATGTAATTTAAAAAAATATTAGGAGACATGAGATTTAAGGACTTACCTATGACAAAACCTCTAGGTCTTAGGAAATGCTTGATTAAAAAAAAAAGTGAAAAAACTTATGAAATCTATTTACGGATAAAAAGAGAATGAAAAGTTCATCAACATTTATATAATACTCTGAAAGTTCATCATCATTAATATAATTTTTTTAAGATTGATTATCAATAAGAATATAATGTTAAGGTTTCAAATAATAGCTTTGCCCTTATAAGTTTGACATGAAATTATTGGTTAACTACTTAATGGAACTACTTAATGAAACACTAGACTCTAAAATTTAAACCTCAACAAAATATATAGTAATTAATGGGCCCATGAAAATCCCTATATTTTATATATTTATTTAAACCTTAACATTAACTATTTGTAAATATTGGAGTATGGTTTATCATTTTACTTCACCCTTTATAAATTTGCAAATGGTTTTAAGCGTTGTCATTGTAAAAATTATAAGTTTGCACATGGTTTTAAGTAGCAACATTGTAATATAACTTTGTAAAGTAGAAATATCGGATGCACAAGCTAAATTGTCAAAATTTTCCCACCTCATATTTTCCCTTTGCTCTCCCTCGCCCTTGCTCATATCCACTCATTTCTCTTTCTCTTTCTCTTTCTCATTCTCCCTCTCATAAATTTACAAACTCTTTAATTTTCAAGCATTCAAATTTTTAGAACTCTTTAATTGTCAAGCATTTAAATTTGTATATCTATATTAAAGATATTTTTGCAAAGTTATCATAACCCACACTCTGCCTAGACATTTATATCTACATATTAGATATAGAAATGGATCACTGGATACAATTCTTTCAATGAATTATATCCTAACATATCTAAACCCACACTCTACCTAGACATTTATATCTACATATTAGATATAGAAATGGATCATTGAATACAATTCTTTCCATGAATTATATCCTAACATATCTAAATACATGTCCATGTATGGTCCATATCTATTACATCTAAACATAATTTAAGCATGTCTAAAGGTGTATTCTGAACATGACTTGGACATGTCTAAAGGTGTATCTACAACTTTATATTAAAAAGGAGAAACTTCATTTTTTTTAAAATATTTATGATTTTTTTTGAAAATACTACTCTTATTCTATATAAAACTTGTAATTACAAAAATATTTTTTTGTTTTATGTTTTTTATTTTAATATATATAAAATAGAGGGTTTTTAGAATTTGGCATTCAGTCAATAATTGAACAAAAATTTCTTGAAAATATATCAAATCTATATTGGATACCATGTAAATATCATATCCAAAAGCAATCAAATGTCTTTAATATGACAATTTGGGACTTATATTTTTTTAGTATAAGGGTGAATCAACCTAAAAAAAATCATAATTATATAGCTAGGCTTTGCTATTCAAACATATCCAAATACATGACCATGTATGATCCATATCTATTACATCCCGAACATGACTTGGGCATGTTTAATGGTGCATCTACAACATGAAATTAAAAGGAGAAACTCATTTTTTAAACTAGCTTAGATATAAGGGATATATATCTAAAAACCCTGGGAGTTTTCAATATCATTTCTTGGGGGTGTGATCTCCAAGATAGGCACCTCGGGATTGATATCTCTCAGCATTTTTAGATATATATCCTTTATATCTAAGCTAGTATAAAATGTTTTGTGCAGTATCAAAGGTTTTTAGTATCCTTTATAATGCAAATGCCACTATTATTAGATATAAAACTTGTATTTGCAAAAATATTTTTCTGTTATGTGTTTTTTCCTTTTTAATATATAAATATACAAGTTTCTTATAAAACATGAGATTAAAAGGAGAAATTCATGTTCTATGTTTTTTCCTTTTTAATATATAAAAATATAGGGTTCTTATAATTTGGTATTTAGTCATAATTGTACCAAGGGCTCTTGAAAATATGTTATGTCCTTATCAGATGATGTGTCGATATCATATCCTAAAGCCATTGAATATATTTAATATGACAATTTGGGACATAAGTTTTTTACTATAGAGGTGAATGGATCTAAACAATTCCATAATTATTTAACTAATATTTGTTATTTAAACATATCCAAATACATGCTCATGTATGGTCCATATGCATTACATCCTAAAATGACTTGGCCATGTTTAAAGGTGTATCTACAACTTGATATTAAAAGAAGAAACTCAATTTAAAAGAACTCAATTTTTTTTAAATCTTAAAAAAATAAAGAAATAAACTTATATTTGTAAAAATATTTTTTTGTTCTATGTATTTTCCTTTTAATATATATATATATATATAAATAAGGTTTTTATAATCTACTATCCATAATTGTACCAAGGGTTCTTGTAAATATATCACATTCGTATGTGTATCAATAACATATCAGCAAGCCATCAAATATTTCTAATATAACAACTTGGGACTTATGTTTTTTAGTATAGAAGTGAATCAACCTAAAAAAAACCATAATTATATAACTAGGTTTTATTTATCATAAAACACTCTTGAATAAGATGATTGAATAGCTTGAACAACACTTATACACCTTTATCATCCCCAAATTGTGGTTAAATAGAACCCAAATCTAAAGATGCTCAAAAATATGGCATACACTAAAAACCACAACTTCTTAAAATACAATCTTAAAAACAAAACCCTTACCAAATGACTTACATAATGTAATGTCTCTAAAATATTTCTTAATACACTTACTAAATCTAAATATTCGTATCCTAACAATAGATACTTTATATATATATATATATATATATATATATATATATATATATATATATATATATATATATATATATATATATATATATATAGCATCTATTCATTTTAAACGTAACATAACAATATATTAAATTATTTCTAGAATGAATCAATATAATTAAAATTTACTTATAAATCCACTTTCCTTGTGAAAAATATTTAAATTGTATTTTAAGCATAAAAGGAATTCTAACATTTATATATATTAGGAGACATGAGATTTAAGGACTTACCTATAAGAAAACCTCTAGATCTTAGGAAATTCTTGATTAAAAAAAATGGAAAAACACTTACGAAATCTATTTACGGGTAAAAAGAGAATGAAAAGTTCATCAACATTTATATAATATTTTTAATATTGATTATCAATAAAAATCTAATGTTAAGTTTCAAATAATAGCTTTGCCCTTATAATTTTGGCATGAACACTAGACTCTAAAATTTAAACCCAGTAAACCATATAGTAATTAATGGGCCCATGAAAATCCCTCTATTTTATATATTTATTTAAACCTTAACATTAAATGCTTGTAAATATTGGAGTATGGTTTTTCTTTGTATTTCACCCTTTATAAATTTGCATAGTTGTAAATATTATAAGCTTGCACATGGTTTTAAAGGTTGCCATTGTAAATATTATAGGTTTTAATATTTCACCTTTATAAACATAGTTTTAACTATTGCCTTTATAGATATTATATGTTTATACATGAGGTTCTAAAAATCATAAGTTTTAATAGAAAATTTGTGTAACAAAATATTTAAAATAATGATCAAATTTAAAGATTTATCTTGGGATCTATTTATTAATAAATAGTCGACATATGTATTAATATTGTAAGATAATTTTGTAAAGTAGAAAGATGAGATGTACAAGTTAACTTGTCAATCCCATGAATATATTATGGTAGAATATAGTATCTTACCATAATATTGGACAAAAAAATCAACTAAGTATATGTTGGAGACTAGAAATTTTTTACTATTAACATCATTATAAATAATTTAAAACTTCCACATAGTAATGGGTTAGGATCAAAAAATTGGCTACCAAAAATTCAAGGTCAAAATATTTTTGATCATGATATCATCATAAGGAACAAAACATACTTGCAAGAAGAATATTTACCTAGACAAATACCTAAATGGTGGATATCAACAAGAGCAGAAGAACAAATCTATCATCCAATATTTTTCTAAAAAAAGAATGCAAACCTTGGTTAAGGAAAGAACCTGATATTTGATTGGATCGAATTTTAAAAAGCTAAACATCACAATAACAACTTCTAAAGTTGAGCATCTTGTAACACACTATCCAACTTATTTTCCATTTGATTTTTAAGATAGTTGATGTTAGCAATAGAATAAAAAAAATTGACAACAAAAAAGACTGAAGTTTTTTTTAATGGAATCAATTCTATTAAACTTGTATGGTCCCAAATGTATTGTATGGATGCAAAAGCACTAGACACCCACAAAAACGTCATATATATGTGAAAGCACAATATGAATGCTCGTTCATACCAATAATGTATTTAAAAAAAAAAAAAAAAATGAGGAAGCATGGTTGGTTTACTGGCAAGTATGCCACTTACATTATCAGTGATGTGATCTGGGTTCAATCCCTAAACCAGATATGTATAAAAAATATTTACTAAAAAAAAAAAAAAACCAAGCAAAATATGTATAAGAAGTATTTACTTAAAAAAAAACTCTAAATCTCAGGAAATGCTTGATGTAAAAATTAAAATACTAAGACAGTCACGAAATCTAAATACAGATAGGAAGAGAATAGAAAGTTCACAAAATAAAAATACTAAGACAGTCACGAAATCTAAATACAGATAGGAAGAGAATAGAAAGTTCACCAACATTTATATAACACTTTGAAAGTTCATCATGATTTATATAATCCTTTTGATGAAGTGGATTGGATGGAGGGGGAAACGGGAGGGCCACAGATAATTGAATGCGATTCGTCCTGTCAACTGGCCAGATATGGAAATATAAATACGTACCCAATTGAGCCACCTCAAGCGCCGCAGCTCGTCCAGCAGCCATTTAGATGCCCACACAGCTCCTGTCATGTAACCAATTTGAAAAAAAAAGTTGCCCCCAACAAAAACAAATATAAATAAGACCTGGAAACATAACGTCCGAACGATTGATAGTCACGACATCATGTCATAACACCCAGATAGTCACGACATCATGTCATAACACCCATCTACCCCCACTTACTCTCGCGCATTGAATCAGCCTTGCGTCAAACAACAAAAACAAACCCACGGTTGACACCCATTCATCAGAAAGCTCGACTCACCCAATTACCCAAATGCTAAAAACATATTAATAATGCCACTCCCTTCAAAAAGTTAAAAGAAACTGTTCAAACTACGCCAGAATTTTACGATTTACAATTCCCTTATATCGAAAGTAGGTATCTGCTTTGTGTCGCCATCTGGTACCAAGTATTGATTGCCTTCGCTGTTGGTTGTGGGCATGGTGCTCCCACACATAGAAAAAGACGATTTAAGACTCGAAACATTTCACAGTAACATTTATTTTTTTGACGCAGCAGTCAAGTGACCAACCCAAAGGAACTTAAAATCATATTTGAAAAATCAGTATTTCCATGACAAGTCATTGAATTTTTTATGTAAATATGATGTGAGTTTAACACATTCCAGATCACGAAAAGGAGAAAAAATAACCACAGCAGAATTATAAAAACTCTATGACAATCATAGATTTTATGGAAAAGCCTGTCACACGTGTAAACTCTTCAATTGTCAAACATTCAAATTTTTAGATGCGTAAACTCTTCAATTGTCTTTAAATTTGTACACCTATATTAACGATATTTTTGCAAAGTTATCATAACCCACACTCTGCCTAGACATTTATATCTACATATTAGATATAGAAATGGATCATTGGATACAATTTTTTCCATGGATTATATCTTAACATATCTAAATAAATGCCTATGTATGGTTCATAACTATTACATGCAAACATAACTTGAAAATGTCTAAAGGTGTATCTACAAATTTAGAAGGAGAAACTTCATTTTTTTTAAATCTTTATGAAAAAAATGAAAAGAATACTCTTATTTTATATAAAACTTGTAATTGTAAAAATATTTTTTTGTTTTATGTTTTTTATTTTAATATATATATAAATACAGGGTTTTTATAATTTAGCATTGAGTCAATAATTGTACCAAAAGTTCTTAAAAATATATCAAATTTATATTGGATATCATGTCAATATCATATCCAAAAGCAATCAAATATCTTTAATATGACAATTTGGGACTTATATTTTTTTAGTATAAGCGTGAATCAACCTAAACAAAACCATAATTACATAACTAGGCTATGCTATTCAAACATATCCAAAATTGGATCTTATCCTAACATATCCAAATACATGTCAATGTATGATCCATACATATCCAAATACATGCCTATGTATGATCCTTGTCTATTACATGTCAAACATGACTTGGGCATGTCTAGAGGTGTATCTACAACATGAGATTAAAAGGAGCAACTCATTTTTTTTTTAAATAATATAAATGTCACTCTTATTAAATATAAAACTTGTATTCGCAAAAATATTTTATTATTTTATTTTTTTACCTTTTTAATATATAAAAATACAAGGTTCTTATAAAACCTGAGATTAAAAAGAGAAACTCATGTTGTATATTTTTCCTTTTTAATATATAAAATTACAGGGTTCTTATAATTTGGTATTCAGTCATAATTGTACCAAGGGTTCTTGAAAATATGTTATATCCTTATCGGATGACGTGTCAACATCATATCCTAAAGCCATGGAATATCTTTAATATGACAATTTGGGACTTATGTTTTTTAGTATAAAAGTAAATAGATCTAAACAATTCAAATATTTATTTAAGCTTTGTTATCTTAACATATCCAAATACATGCTCATTATGGTCCATATCCATTACATCCTAAAATGACTTGGAAATGTTTAAAGGTGTATCTACAACTTGAGATTAAATGAAGAAACTCATTTTTTTGTTCTATGTTTTTTCCTTTTAATATATATAAAAAAAATAAGTTTTTTATAATCTACTATCTAGTCATAATTGTACCAAGGGTTCTTGGATATGTTGTACCAAGGGTTCTTCAAAATATATCATATCCTTATGTGTATCAATATCATATCTCCAAGCCATCAAATATTTCTAATATATCAATTTGGGACTTACGTTTTTTTATTATAGAAGTGAATCAACCTAAAAAAACCATAATTATATATCTAGGTTTTATTTATCATAAAACACTCTTGAATAAGATGATTCAATAGATTGAACAACACTTATACACCTTTAAAGATACTCAAATTTAAAGATGCTCAAAGATATGTCATAAACTAAAAACCACAACTTCTTAAAATACAATCTTAAAAGCAAATCCCTTACCAAATGACTTACATTGTGTAATATCTCTAAAATATTCCTTAATACACTTACTAAATCTCAATATTTTATCCTAACCATATATCTTTTTATTTATATATATATATATATAGCATCTATTCATTTTAAACTAAACATAACAATATATATTAAATTATTTCTAAACTGAATTAATATAATTAAAATTTATTTATAAATCCACTTTGCTTCTGAAAAATATTTTAATTGCATTTTAAACATTAAAGGAATTCCAGAAGTGTTTTCTAACATATACTTTTAGTTTTAGTTTAATGTGAAAGTCAATAAAAACTAAACATGGAATTCAAAAAAATTCATTGAGGAATGTTCTTTTGCAATGTACCGTTGAATGTCATGATCTCGATTCGCATCTTTGATCATCAGATCAAATCTGACGCACTTCATTGAGGAAGGTTCTTTTGCAATGTACCGTTGCATGTCATGATCTCGATTCGCATCGTTGATCATCAGATCAAATCTGGCAAAGTTCATGAGTACGACCCAATTTAGACCATAACGACCTGCAACACAAGAAGCAACAACCCATAAGAGACTTATACACACTTCCACCCCTATCCGTGTATACGGGCATATAAATGCATACCCAATTGAGTCATCTCATGCGCCGAGAGGGAAAGGGTGGAAAAGATGCAGAGAGGGCTTCCGGATCGAAGACAATAATAGAGCAGGGGTGTGGATCTCTGTATAATAGTCATACACGCCCACCCTTCTCTAGGGATCCAGCAGTAGCACCACTAACCGTAGCGAAGGCAGCAGGTGTAGAGGCTAAGGTGATATAAGTAACCACAACAAAGACCGGGCTGGGGTTGATTATCAATAAGGATCTAATGTTAGAGTTTCAAATGATAGCTTTGCCCTGGTAAATGTGACATGAACTTATCCGTTAATTACATAATGGGACACTAGACTTTAAAATTTAAACCTACACCAACTATACAATATGGGTCCATGGAAATCCCTATATTAAATATGGGAAAAGACATAAATATTTTTAATATTCATAAATTTAAACTAACTTTATCCTTGGAGACACACTATTCTTTAATAAAATTTTAGTTAATAACATTAAATATTTAAACGTTTGTAAATGTCAGAATGTGATATATCTTTGTATATTACCTTTTTTAATAAATTAATAAAATTTTAATAAATACAATTAAATATTTAACCATTTGTAAATATCAGAATATGATTTGTCTTTGTATTTCACTCTTTATAAATTTGCACATAGTTATAGGTTTGCACAAGGTTTTAATATTTCACCCTTTATAAATTTGTATATAGTTTTCACCATTGTAAATATTATAGGTTTTCACATGGTTTTAACCATTACTTTTGTAAGTGGTTTTCACATGATTTTCACCCTTTATAAATGAAATTTTAATCAATGCCATTAAATATTTAACCATTTATAAATATCCGAGTATGATTTGTTTTTTATTTTACCCGTTATAAATTTGCACATAGTTCCAATTGTAAATATTATAGGTTTGAACATGGTTTTAACCATTTCCGTTGTATTATACATTTTAATATTTAACCCTTTATAAATTAACTTAAATATTATAGGTTTTCACATGGGTTTAATCTTTGTCTTTGTATTTTACGCTTTTTAAATAAAATTTTAATCAATACCATTAAATATTTAACCATTTATAAATATTGGAGTAAGATTTGTCTTTGTATTTCACCTTTTATAAATTTACACATAGTTTTAAAGTTTGACGTTGTAAATATTGTAAGTTTGCACATGGTTTTACCGGTTGCCATTGTAAATATTATAGGTTTTAATATTTCACCCTTTATAAATTTACAGATAGTTTTAAAGGTTGTCGTTGTAAATATTATAGGTTTACACATGGTTTTAACGGTTGCCATTGTAAATATTATAGGTTTTAATATTTCACCCTTTATAAATTTGCACATAGTCTTAACGCTTTCCGTTGTAAATATTATAAGTTTGCACATTGTTTTAAAGCTTGTAACTGTAAATATTATAGGTATATTATAAGTTTGCACATTGTTTTAAAGCTTGTAACTGTAAATATTATAGGTTTTCACATGGTTTTAACCGTTACCCTTCTAAATAAATATTATAGATTTTCACATTGTTTTAAAGCTTTTCATTGTAAATATTATAGGTTTTCACATGGTTTTAACTGTTTTCGTTGTAAATATTATAGGTTTTAATATTTCACCTTTTATAAATTTGCATATGTTTTTAACTATTATCGTTTTAAATATTATAAGTTTGCACATGGTTTTAACGGTTGTCATTCTAAATATTATAAGTTTTAATAGAATAGTTGTGTAATACGATGGATTTATTTTAATTTAGAAAAATATTTAAAGTAATTATTAAAGGTTAAATATTTGTTAACATTTGTAACGAGATAAATAATATGATAACACACTCATCAAGGATGTTGTTTAATTAATATATGATTTTTAAGAGTAATATGATTATCAAAGCATGGTGTACAATCAAACCTCAAGGATTCAAATCTTGGACTTTTATTTATATTTCCAAAGTAACTATAGTAGATTATATATTTGATAAAGACTTACATTTAAATTTACTAGTGTTAAACATATATATGGAATGATAGTGTGAGATTCACTCTTCATTAATATATTGACTTAAATATCTATAGTGCGAATATCTATTGACAACTCAACATATAAGATAGATGCCTTGAATTTGATATCTCTTACTATATAATAGATATATATACTCTAGATATCTAAGTTGGTAGCATTGATTGACAACATTATTTTTGTACTAACACAGAATAAAACTTTATATATTGTTATTTTAGTCTAAATGATAATTTAGGAGAGTATATTTTCAAAGAAGGCGATGCCCAAAAATTATGGGTGAAAATGGTGTTAAAAAATACTTGACTTAATATTTTCATGTAGCATAAGGAGGATTTTTTTGTGCCTCTAGTATTTGGAGTATCTCTTTCACTTTTTAATTTCAACTCCATGTAAATTTTTAAGCTTTTCATAATGATCATAAACAGAAAATATATTTTTAATAAAATATTAACTAATATTTTAATTGATATCAATATTGCTATAAGCATTTGTATGTATACATTTTAATAAAAATATTAAAAAATATTCAATGAGTTTACATAGGTTTTTATGAGAGGCTTGGAACTATCAAAGAGAGTCCAATGCCCTTACCACTATAGTAATTTTACATCTTAATAAAACTCTAAATTTTAGTTACCCAGAAAAATAAAATTTAAATAATATAAAGGTTAATATTGATATGCACCTTGAGGTTCAATATGTGGTGACACATACAACTCTCTCAACAAACTTGTGATATAAAATGAGTTATATTTCTCAATCATGTATTAAACTATGCTACAATATAAACACTCCCAAATGATAAAATATTTTATATGGATAATGTAATACTATAGAATTCAAGACTTATGTATTAGAATTGGAAATGATATAAATTATTAATACACGAGGTTTATGTTTTGATGTGATTCTTTTCATTGAACACCCAAGAGTTATTTTTCTTATTCTAATTCAAATATTATTAATTAACTATGTCAAGCCTCGTCACTTTGCTAATGTATAACACTAAGAAACATATCTAGCAATGCCTTGACTCACCATGTCAATTTATTGGACACATATCCAATAGGATTATCAACATCAACTCTAATTGAATATGATAATTATAATTTATGAAATCATTGATGCATACCTACCTTAATATCACTAATAATTAGCATAAATTGATTAGATTTTAAGTTCATTTAGGGCATTAAAATACCAAGTTAAGAAAATTACCAATGATAACTATAAGAAACATCATACAAACATGAAATTGCTACATGGTCACAAAAGTATTGTATGGATGCAAAAGCACCATACAGTGATAAAAACATTGTATATATGTGAAAAAGCAATATTCTCATCCATACAAACAATTTAATTAAAAAATTATATTAGGAGGCATGAAATTCAAGGACTTAGCTTGAGATATATGGATTAATAAATCACCAATATATGTAGCAATATTGTAAGAGTATTTTGTAAAGTAGAAATATTGGATTCACAAGCCAGCTTGTCAGTCCCTTAATTTTCAATCTAGTATCTTACTACAATCTTGGACCAAAAAATCAACTAAGTATATGTTGTAGGCTAGACATTTTTTAGTGTTGACATCACTATAAGTAGTGAAAAAAATTGATATATCAATGGGGTAAATAAAAAAATTGGCTACATAAAACTCAAGGTCAAAACCTTTTCATTTATGATATCATCATAAGGAATACAAAATTCGTGCAAGAAGAATATCTACCTAACCAAATACCTAGATGGTGGATATCAATAAATGTAGAATAATGAATCTAACATTCAGTATTTTTTCTAAAGGAGGAATGCAAACCTTGGATAAGGTAATAACCTGATATTTTATTGGATCAGATTTTAAAGAGGTAAACATCATTATAGGAGCTACTAAAATTTGCATTTTGTAACACACCATCCAACTTATTTCTAACTTGATTTCTAAGATAGTTGATGTTAGCAATAGAGCAACAAAAAATTGACAACAAAAAATAAATATTGAAGTTATCCCTTTTAAGTGGAATCAAGTCTATCAAAAAATATATTGAATAGTATCCAATTGCACACTTGCCCCCACATAGCTATACTAGTCATCAAGTAGAGTGGTAAAATGTGAACCTATAAAAGTACATATTAAATAAGCTTGATGCACATGGATACTATGCTTTTGGGAGAGATCAAAATTAAGCATATCAGCTCAACCGCTTTATTTTAATCATACTATAATGATTTGGAAAGAAAAGTTCATATTTTGAACTTTTTTGTTACACCTAAAATCAATTTTTGTAACAACCATTATGTGTTGACAAGAATGTAATGTAAACCTATATATACTTATATGTAGATCATTCTAATTTTTAACTATTTAAATTTTGCAATTGCATAAGTTGTGTGACGATTGTACTATGTGCCTTCAAATAAATATTAATTTGTTGTTTGACCTCTCTCTAAAATTACTGCAGAACATATATGTATGTTATTTTTATTGTTAAATATTTTGGTTAGGGTTTTAGGAATAGCATGTTATTTTTCTATTTGGATATCTCCTTGGATTCTTATTTTTTTGATCTCTAGAATTTTTTGTAATTTATATACTTATTTAATTAAGTGCTCTATAATATTAAATGTCAGTTGGTCTAGTAGGCATTTTGATTTATTTTAGAGTGTGAGAATATCATACCTTATGTACCTTGATGTTATTTAATGTTAACCATTTTAAATTCTATCTTCCAACCCTACATATATCTTTATTTAGTATACAAATTCCTTTTGTTAGTTTAGATAGTACTAGAGGAATTGACCTAATTCAAAGCCTAATCTAGAATCCATTCTTTAGTCTTCCAATATTGGCTAAGGTCTTGTGGGTGTAACCCATCCACTTAGGTAGATTTTGTACTAAAATTTTTAGCACACTCAATGAGACACAAATCCCACCTCCCTGATTGGATATAATTTTGGTGATATTATACTCTAATATATCATACTCACAATAACCTAGTAATTCCATTAAAATAAAATATTCTTAAGGAACATATATGCCATTTAATCTATAGGCTTATGATCACTAGATCAAGAGCCAAAAAAACATGATTTGCCTATGCAATTATTTGATTTACCACCACTAAGATTCAAAAGACATGGATATTTTTAATCTCCTCCATAAACCCCTATAGAGAATGTAGGTTAAACATATTTTAGCTCCCCAAGATCCTTTAATTATATGAGATCTAAACAAATGGCTTAGCCTCCTCCTCAATAAAATTTTATTGATTGAAACAGCATTGGACCACTCAATCTAGTAAATCAAAATCCAGTTCTCTAGGTAACTTTAAAATCTTTTCCAACTTGTGATAGTAGTAGGGAAAAAATATATGAGTATTATAAAGATATTATCTCTTTGGATACCATTCACAAAATCTAATATGATGTAATGATAGGAATTTTAGTGTTGTCATTCACGATTAAGGCATTACACTGGTATCAAACCCTATGATATGGAAGCATTAATTCATGGGCTTAGTTTGTTGGAATATTTTTCCAATAATTGAATGAGTTAGAAAAACCATTTTTATTTCTATCTCAATTTATTACTATTAAAAGTTATCCTTAGGAGGGAGGAATGGGTCTTAATATTCAATTTAGTATAACCCTAAGTAGAGTTCCACATGAACTTTAGCCAATATTTTTTCAAGCAATAATCTACCATCTTAATCCTTTCAACCCATATTTGGGCTTACAAATATTCCAATCCAATGTGGTAGAATTTTATATCAAGCTTTCATATCTATAGAAAATGATCTAATTATTATAAAAAAAGTAAAGGAACCTCCTCTGGATATTGAACTAGGTAGATTTTTTTTTGACCTGGTCTTTCAATATTGGTAAAGTCTTGGGCGCAAATGTAACAAAAGATATATTTTGCTCCAATAGTGCTCTATAATATTAAATGACAATCGGTCTACTAGGCATTTTTATTGATTTTAGAGTGTGAGAATATCATAACTTATGTCTCTTAATGTTATTTAATGTTAACCATTTTAAATTCTATATTCTAACCCTACATATCTTTTTTTTTAGTCTACAAATATATTTTTTTAGTTTAGCTAGTACCAGATGAATTGACATATTTCAAAGGCTAATCTAAAAACCTTTTTTTAGTCTTCCAATACTTTCTAAGGTCTTTTGGGTGCAACTCATCCACTTAGGTAGGTTTTGAACTAATATTTTTAGCTCACTCAGTGAGACACAAATCCCACATCCCTAATTGGATATAATTTTGGTTATATTCTACTCTAATAGATCATACTCACAATCACATAGTAATTCCATTAAAATATAATATTCTTAAGGAACCCATATGCCATTTAATCTATAGGCTTATGATCACTAGATCAAGAGATAAAATATCATAATGTATTGGTAATGAAGAGATATATTGGTATAATCCAAAAATTTGGTATTTGATTCTTAATCAAGCATTTTAGGTGGATCGAATAACAATTTTAAAATATCTAAAAACCACTCCCTATTATTTGGTCTATGTAAAAAAAGTTGTATTAGCGCTAGATTTATATTTTCTAGATTTAAATCTTATAGATAAAACAAAGTTAGAAAATTTGAAGCCAATTACAATAGGAATGATAAAGCTACTTTTGCTAGATGAAAAAGAAGAGAAAATTATAAATTATGTTTGACAACAGCAAGTGGAAGTTAAAAATGGTTTGATAATAAAGCTTATCCAAATTTATTTAAGATGAGTGATCTAGTTTTAAGGTGGGATAAAAATAGAGGTAAAATCAAAAACCATATAAATATAGAATTATTATGGTCTATGCCTTATCTAATCTCGTGAAGGTATGAAATAAATGCATATGAGTTTACAAATATGAATTCTTACCTTTTTTTTATTCCTACAATAACCAATATTTAAAAAATTATGCTTAGAATCACGTTCCTTGATCTATACTTATAGAAATAATAACACCTAAAAATATGTAAGTAGTGGCCATAACAATTTTGCCTAGATAAAAGTTGCTTTTCAAAAACAAAGAGTTACCAGCTACCAAATTTTGAAATCCTAAAAATTCTATTGGTCAAAGGTTAAAGTATGACTTAACTTGGAATGCATCTAAAGTGCTTGCACATATTGATGGTTCCAATAAAATATCTCAATGAGAAAGTAGAACACATTGAAATCTTCAACATTAGTACACCAATGGATTCCTTACTACTATTTTTATACTATAAGATTTGGAATTGGGGTTGTACATTGCACAAGTGGGTACTTATTTCAAAGGGTGAGGTATCGTTATAGGTAAGAACAAAATAATTTGCATGAGTGATCAATTGCAGTAAGTTTATAGCTATGGCATAGTGAAAGAAGAGTGAAATTTTTTAAAATAATAAGGAGCTTAAAGGTCATTTGAGTCAAATTCATGACACATTTATCATAGTCAAATCAAAGCTCAAAATTATAAAATACGGAGAAAAGAAAAAGGAAAGAAAATTCCCACCTAAAATGGTGCAAGAAATTACTTAGAATTTAGTCCTCTCATCTCACATGCCTAGGTTTATACATCCTTTTCTCAATCTAGTCAAAGCTATAGCAAAAACATACAATCCAAAATATAATTTAGTGTACAATTGAATGGTCTAGAGGTTGTTTGACATCACAAATGGTGCTATTATAAGAGTGTTTGTAGTGTGAGATAACTTAGGCATAAATTCTAAAATAACTGATATTCAAGAACAAGGTAGGAATTATAAAAGGGATAATATCATGAATTGGCTAGATAAAAATTTATGAAAACACACTGATAACTTCCCAATGAAGCCTACAATATTTTTGTACCATCAAGATATTCTTTATATGGTATCCATTATCATAGGACTAGATGTCGACCTATATGTAAATGACCATAAAGTAGCTATAGCTTATGTTGTTACTAATATACATAGCTATGATGGTCACAGTGTGAATGAAACCTTGTTATTTAATTGGGCCTAGATATTAGCCTTCAAAATTCATAACCAATTAATTAATTTGAAATTAAAAGAGATAAAAATTTCATTATCCATAATAATTAACTTAGTTATTTTTGTATTTCATGGTGGATAACATGTTGAGCTTACAATTTAAAATGGTAGAAAATAATGGAGCATTTCTCTTGGTAGTTTATGGGACCCTCACAATCAAGGATACGAATTTGTATTTAAATTTTAATCAACTATTCCTAAGGACAACAATTGCTTTCATTTATGGAAAAAAAATCAATTCTCTAGCAGTGAAGAAGAAGTTACATAATGATAAGCATGATATTAGAGATTGGTACTTTCTATAGAATGGTACTTTTATTAGAGTCTATGGTTTTATCAAATAATCTTATCTAGTACCCTATTATGTAATTTACTAGGAATTTGCAATGGACTTTTATTGAAAAATAAATGGAATAGATTAAATTTTTGGTTTTGGTATTAAAAAGGTCTAAACTTATCAATACCCATTTAATTTTGGTCATATCACCATCATGGCTTAAAATAGGGTAATATTAGATGAAAATATTAATGGTATTTAGCTACTAGTAACAACATGTTTATGGAGTTATGATATAGAAGGAATATTCAAGGCTAAGTTGAAATAATTTAATAATAAAGAACCAACTTTTGATCATTTTCCCTAGACAAAAATTGAACCATTTAGAAATAACATAGAAGAGCAAGTGTTGAATCTAAATATAAATGAATTAGAAGTATGACAATGATGGAAATAAGGGTATTATTTTAAGCAATAAATTAATAAGTAGCAAGCTTATTAATAAAAATTAATATTAATTAAACCAATCTGAACAATTTTTTTTAGAATGGTATATTTTGAGGTATGATCAGGACTATATTAAGAAGTTTTTACTTGGTGCTTTAGATAATATATTTAGCAATCAATTTGATGAAGAATATGATACATGGATAGTCAAACATAAATATGAACTATTCCTTTGTATCATTAAATAATAATAAGAACAAAAATAAATATGTGAAGAGGAAGAAGAAGTTAAGGAGAAAATCCCTACTCAAGAATAGCATTAGGTAGTGCATCTAGATTTTGGAGAAGGCTCTGGATTAGAGGAAAGGTTTGACTATGAATAATAAGAAAAAAAACTCATGCCCACATAGTTGAAGCCAATCCATCCACTCTTCTCTTATAGGATTGGTTGTACCATCTATCTCCATCTCATGTCAAGGAACACCAATTCATTCTTCCTAAGTTGTAACCTTGAATAGTTAAAGGATATAACAAAGAGGGTCATTGACCCCAAATTATCTAGCACCAAACACCTGAGAGAATAGGTATGGAAGACATTCAACTAGAGAAACGCTAACACATTTGAAGCAAAAAATTGGAGCAATATCCTAGTACAATACATGGTACCTAAAGTGCATAATTACTATGAACTAGTGGCTACATGCATGAAACTCTAAAATACGTAGACCTACGACATATGATCACATGATAAAATTTGTAGAGTCACCATCACCACTCATATCATCTAAAAAATATTTTCAGTAGAAATAAGTAGACTCACCATAAATTTGGAGAGAAGTGTCACTAAGTATTAAAATACCATACTAAACAAGTCATGGTTCCTATTATATGAATGTGATATCAAGGACACTATTCTACTAGAATTCCCATCTATACAAGTGAAAACTAGATGTTGGAACCTACATCCTTGTGATATTTGTGGAGGTAATAATCAGTTTAATAGAATGTGTTGGCATAAAAATAAAGTAACCAATAAAATACATATGATTTATTGATGATGAGTGTGTCATAATTACATAAAGTAAAAAGAAATGTTAATTGGTTTCTATAGAATAAATTAAAATTTGATGGTTAAAAAACATCACAATTTGTTAAATGTAAGTTTTACCATGGAGTAATATAATATTAGGAAACTTGAAATGAATTTTTTTAGTATATTAATATGACCCAAGATATAATGAAGGTCTATAATGACAAAACCTATAATAAAATATTACATGAAAAATCTAAATTTGTGGGTTAATATGATAGCTATAATTCAATAGTAGTGTCATAGAGGTGATGATCTAAAGGTAGATATAGAGGATAATTTAGAAGTAACCTAGAGGATGACCTAGAGGTGATGACCTAATGGTGATACAAAGGTAAATATCTAGAGGAAATGATCCAATGGAAGATATCAGAGGTAGAGCTAGTGGATATTATATAGAGAGAGCCAAATCTAGAGATATGTCAAGAAAAAATCCAAAACTAGAGCTAGAGTAAAATTCAAGGCTATAGGAAGATCTAAATCTGGAGGTATATTAAAATACAAATCCAGATCCAAATCTAAAACTAGAGCACAATTCCATTTTTTCAACCCTAGGAATTATTGAGGCTAATGATGTTTATACTAATTAATGTAATAAGTGATATGTTAGCCATTAGTACATTATATTATGTTATATAAATATTGGGCAATGGTTGATGAATTCACCACATATAATTTTTAATAGTCCTGTCATGCATGCGTGTGAGAGAAGATGAATGAAAAAGCTAAAGGTGAAACATCAAATAGTGAAATGCCAAGACTCTCTTAAATATGAAAGATACCATGTTTATGAATTTGAAATATGTATAAATATTTTAACTAGTAGAGATAAACGTATGATATTATTTTATTCAAAATATTTGTTTTTCCCTAATTCCAACATAAACAATAAAAATTCTAACATATATATAACTATCGCGTCACTTTATTTAATGCTAGTATACATAACAAACACATCTCTATTGTACATTATCTTGTATACCATAAACATATTTGAATAAAAAATTTAACAAATAATGATAATTTGTATCAAAGCAAGAATAAATGTGCATGAATAAACACTCAAGAAGGACCAAATTCAAAATAAATGAATTCAATTTAGGCAAGTGCTCCTACACTTGAGTAGAAATCTCTTTAACATAATAATATCATCCAAAAAGAGCAAAAAATGTGACACAAGATCTCATTGCAAACAACAAATAAAAACCCACAAAATAGTTTAGGGAACACACATAAATATTTAAAAGAGATAAAAACATGTCTTATTGTGTTTTTTCATTCTTGTGTGTTGCACCATTAAAATTTGTAAAGGACATAATCACCTAGGATCTGGTAGAAAGTAGTTGTGGTATGCACCCACATCCAAGCCCATTCAAGGGCTGAAACTATGGAGAGTAGAAAATGAGACACAAGTCATATTTTATTTATCCCTAAGGAAATTTTCATACCTCCTTGGTGGCCTCCTACTCACCCAAGTACTAGAGTAGATAGTCAGGAACTTCATCTACAAGGCATCCCTATGCAGGAAACCCCTACAAGTTTTGGTCCCAATCAGGAATATACCTCCCCTATTTAGATGCTTCACATGTCTTCTTTCAATAATGACAATTGCATATTGAGGAACTAACAGATAGAGCAATACCATGCATTCTGAAAGCACGAGATTTTGGGCAAAGGAAACACTAATTGCGATGCATTCAAAATCAAATACGCTTAAGTCCTAAAAGTGTAAAATGCATGAAATGAAAGAGATGCATTGAAATGAGATACAAGAAAAATGGAGAAAACACAGCCCTTTCATTAAATTCTCTTGATCTCTGTTACAAATATGCCTCCTCCCTTTTCAGGGGCTAGGAGCGTTAAAAGAATTTGATTACAATCGAGACTTAAGGTTCCTCTTTCCGCATGCCCACACTTGAAATGGGTGGGCCAAGATGATGTCGCCACTGATGTTGATGAGTCCTTAACCTCTGCTACTCCTCCTGCGAACAAATAAACAACAAAGATGTCAGTAGCACCTGTTGCAAATAGTAAGTGTTTTTTCTCTAAAATCGCCAAAAGATGCATGTAAATAATTAGCCAAATCGATAGACAAAATGAATCTAAATGACCTGAAAACCTGATAGAGGACGAGAAGACATCACCAGAGGGCCACTGCCATTGAAACAGTCAGCAAATCTGCCTTCAACTGAAATTCGTCCCTGGGCAGGACGAATTCTGACTGCAATTCGTCCCTGGGTGGGACGAATTCTACTGTGTTGGAAAATCCGAACTGACACCGCTCCAATGTCAACTCCCGAGACCTAAAAAACACCTGAAAATAGGGGGGTTATGTAATTGGGGCCATTTTGGGACGACCCAGATGGTCGGATTCTCCCGATTTGGCCTCTATCCTCAAGAATTCGATATCGCCACCTGCAAGTTAGTAGGACAACAAAGCGACAAAAAGCATGATAAAATCTGATCCAAATGTTATGAAATTGAAACTATGAGTTAACCAGACAAAATAACATAATATGCCATATGAAAAAATAATCTAGAAGGCTTTAGAATAAAACTTAGAAAGTGCGGGGGTGCCCAAGTGGGCCTCCCACCGTTGGCACTTGATTTCGACGCCAATCCACTAGGGATGGGCCCAAAACCTCTTAGGATTGGGGTTTCTGCAAATTGGTGGTGTATGGTGGTAAAATGTTGGATTTGGGTTGGATTCACGCTTCCAAAAGCCACCCAATAACCTCTCTTGCAAAAGATATTAGTGGATGTGAGAAGATGAACCAAAAGGATGCAAGTGGGTAATCAATCGGACAACACTTCGTTGCTTGAAATCGCCTCCAATCTGTCCTTTTTTTGGGTGAGAAAAGTCCCACCTTTTATAGACCCATGGGGTCTTTTTTGAGAGGGAAGCATAAGCGCCATGTGTTGGTCATAGGTGCCATGTGGCAGTCAAGTCTTCCCATGAGGGAGGGGAGTCCTCCATGCCTTGGGCTTTCATAACTGCCCTTATGACAGTCCTCTAATGGCCTATCTGTCCACCCACACACGCGTGCGAGGCAGGAGTCATCAATCGACTGTCCTGGGCTGCCACTTGGCACCATTCTTCTTTTTGCTCGTTAAACTTGGAATTCGTCCTTGGGTGAGATGATTTCAGAATTCGTCCCTAGGTGAGACGAATCCCAGTTAGTATTCGTCCCTGGGTGAGACGAATACTGAGAAAAGTGTCTAAATGTACCAAATTGCCTCTTGACCTTACAAAATTGCTATGAAAGTGGTTAGGACCACTGTTTGACCTCCGAGGGCTGCCTTGGGGGTTGTGTTTTTCAAAGCGATCAATGTTTGCAGTCACATAATCGGATTGGTGTTGTTTTGGTGTCTACAGATGCCCGTTTTTGGGATGTGTTGTGCATAGCACAGCGCCGAGCAAAAATAGATAACCAAAGCACTAATGATTAGGGTTTCTTGGTAACCTAACCAACTTTTGATGCCCCAAGCATGGAAAGGGCATGCATTCTTGAATCCTTGCTTTTGACGAGCTAGGGAGTTTGATTTCAAGTGTTAACCTATTTTGGTGAGGTGTGACTTGAGCTTGGACATTGATCAGTCATGATTAGGCAAAGGGCGCAACCTTTTATCCTCAGGGGAACCTTGTGTTCATGATTCACGAAATGCCAAGTGTTTGATTGATTCGATTGTTGCTTGTTTACTGCCCCAAGAAGGAGCGTGATTGTCTTTGTCAATGATTCTTTGAATGCATGTCATTTTCCTTAATTGGGTGTGTGATTGTTGATTAGTGACTAAGTGTGACTACCCCCTCAAGCGACGAATCGATGAGGGAATGACCTTCATGAGAAAAATGATGAGTCGCTTGACCCAAGATGACTTGTGCAAGGATGCCTTTAGATGTTTTACTGTTTAAGAATGTGCAATTTTTCCAACATTTGGACCTGTTTTTGTTGGGTGTTAACCCTTTTAGTGATGCCATAATGGGGTGAAATCATCAAAAACCCATCTTCCCGTGGCGCGGTCCGGCTATGGTAGCCTTCTTGGGGAAGTAAGAGAGTGACAATTTGAACCCCGACATCGTATTTATTTGCCTAGAGGTTAAGTGCAAGAGCACTTGTGTCCAGCAATGCTTATTGCTATTTTTTTGTGTTGCGTTTATTTGTTGTTTTGATTTTTTTTTTTTTGTGACACCATTTGGGGATTAAATTGTCGAAAATCCATCCTCCCGTGGAGCGGTCCGGCTATGGTAGCCTTCTTCGGGAGTAGGATAGTGACAATGTAAACCCCGACATCAATTTTCTATGCCAAGAGGTTAAGTGCAAGAGCACTTGTGTCTAGAAATGTTTATTGTTGTTTTTGTTGTGTTGCCTTGTTTGTTGTTTTTTTTGGTGGGCTTTGACCCATTTGTGATGCCATTTGGGGGTGAAATTGTCGATAATCCGTCTTCTCGTGGAGTGGTCTGGCTATGGTAGCCTTCTTAGAGAGTAGGATAGTGACAATGTAAACCCCGACATCAATTTTTCTATGCCAAGAGGTTAAGTGCAAGAGCACTTGTGTCTGGCAATGTTTATTGCTTTTTGTTTGTGTTGCATTTTTTTGTTTTTTTGTTGTTTTGATTTTCTTTGATCTTATGCATGATGGTTGATGAATATGGATGTATGCATGTTGATTTATTTTGATGGATGCATATGCTATGATGAATACAAATGTTTTTTATTTATATGTGATATGCAGAGATGAAATGGATGAATGATATTTGTGATGTTTGGCTATGACACCATAGACTGTTTAGAACTCTGTTATTTTGTTTTTAGGCGATTGCTGTGATGCATGACTTTACATGTATACATGGTTTTTCTTTTTTTGTATTTTTTGATGGTATTGCAAAGATGAAAAGTAGCGCAGTTGGTTTAGAAATGTAACTAAGGTTTTCTGAGACGCATACGGTTTTAACTCACTAGCCACGACTGTACTTTATCTTACAAGACTTTTGAACAAGGTATGAATCGAACTTGTTTTTGACCAAGCTATTTCACATCCCTGTGTGTGCAATTGAGTTCATTATTGTGGTATTTATTAGGATACCGCCAGTTCCAGATGGGATTTCAACCGAACTCGTCATCGAGGATCACCTAATTAGCTCCACTAACTCCTTTGTTGTATTCAGTTAGATTAATCTGCGATGTTATCCAGGATGCCATAAGCTAGCTCATCCACATGCAAACATTGATCTATACGCAAATTAATGTGATAGATATATCATCATGCGAGAATTTTATCGCCAGTTACCGATAGGCTATCAACCAAACCGGTACTGAGGCTTGCTTCATGACCTATTAGAATGCTGAGAGTTTCAGGGATTCAAGTTCAACTCCCTTCTTTTCTTCAATTGTATTGGGATACTTGCTCGTTTGTAGTGATAATATCACTGTTTATTTTGATTTGTTTTCTTTTGAGCAAGGGATTGGGGATATGGAGTGATGAAAATCACTATCGTTTGTGTCGTTTGATGTGTGCACTGTAGGATGTCAAATATTTGATTTTTGACATTTTGCAAATTTTGATGTTTTGCAACTATTGAGAACTAGGGATTCCTAGGGAATTGGGTAGGGAGGATGCTTGTCCTTTTGCCAACTCTCAGCATTCTTGGGGTCATTCACATAGGGGGATGAGCAAGATAACCGTTTCGCTTTTGGTGACCTGGATTACTGTGCAGGTTTCATCTTTCGGTCACACAACTCAGGAACTGTTTTATGTTTTTTTAGTTTGTGTTGCGATGTTACGTAACAAGGTGTATTTCAAGTGTAACTCTACCTTCGTAAAATTTGTTTGACTTGATACATTACATGGCTAAAGAGAAAAATGATGACTGAATCACGAAAACTCTTGATACATTAAAATACCACTAACTTTAGTGTGGTAAAAGCAATGCATGGTGTTTTCGTTATTTTTGTAAAATGGAACAGTGTGGAACAAGATGGACTAGTAGAGCAATTAAAGCCTATGGTGCCTTTGACTTGTACGACCACAAATATGCAATGTACGATTGCAATGGTTTGATGCAGCTATGTATTTTTGTATTTTTGATGGATTGATTTTTGAAATGAAGATGAGGTGTGAGAAGGGCTCTCTATTGGTGTATTTGAGTATGCCTAGAAATGAGATGCATATTTTTTGTTGTTTTTGATGATTTTTTTGTTTTTGAATTTTCTTGATGGTGACCAAGGGATTTCGAGAATCCTTTGGGGCCTTTTTGGTGTGACCAAGCGATTGCGATAATCCTTGGAGCTTTTTGGGTGACCAAGTGATTGAGATAATCCTTGGAGCTTTTTGGGTGACCAAGTGATTGTGATAATCCTTGGAGCTTTTGGGGTGACCAAGAGATTGCGATAATCCTTGGAGCTTTTGGGGTGACCAAGTTATTGCGATAATCCTTGGAGCTTTTGGGGTGACCAAGTGATTGCGATAATCCTTGGAGCTTTTGGGGTGACCAAGTGATTGCGGTAATCCTTGGAGATTTTTGGGTGACCAAGTGATTGCGATAATCCTTGGAGCTTTTTGGGTGACCAAGTGATTGCGATTATCCTTGGAGATTTTTGGGTTTTACCAAGATATTGCGATAATCCTTGGAGATTTTTGGGTGACCAAGAGATTGCGATAATCCTTGGAGATTTTTGGGTGACCAAGAGATTGCGATAATACTTGGAGCTTTTAGGGTGACCAAGAGATTGCGATAATCCTTGGAGATTTTGGGGTGACCAAGAGATTGCGATAATCCTTGGAGCTTTTTGGGGTGACCAAGATATTGCGATAATCCTTGGAGCTTTTTGGGTTTGACCAAGTGATTGCGATAATCCTTGGAGATTTTTGGGTGACCAAGTGATTACGATAATCCTTGGAGCTTTTAGGGTTGACCAAGCGATTGAGATAATCCTTGGGGCTTTTTGGTTTGGATTATGGTTCTTCAAGGGATAGAGGTACCTCCAGCTTGATGGTCTTTGCACTTTGGATCTGGCTCTGGAGGTACGGGCACGAATAGATTGGCACTATGTGCTAAAAGGAGGACAGGGTCTTCCATTGATACTGTTGTCATGATAGGGTCTCGGGGTGGACGGTTCTCATCGTGGATTTGGAGCCATGGATCCAATACTTGGTCCCACCTTGCAGGGTCTACCCACCATTCATGCCCTAGTAGTATGCCCATCTGTCCCATTAGATATTCGTGAGTTAAAGGGCGGTGATGCCGTTGCGCATGTCTGAGATAGTCCATCTCAGTCTCATCTTCTGAATCACTTTCGGGGACCCAAAAATGTTCATTCTCTTCAACAACTGTTGCTTGCGATGTTGAGGGCTCTCCTTGTTCCAACAAGTTAATATGGTCCCATTGTGGTTGTTCCACTCTTGGTGGAGGGACCTGATTCTCTTGACATTGTGTTGGTTCAGCTGGAACCTCTAAGGGGAATAGCTTCAAAAAGATGTCTGGAAGCTGTTGATGTTCTCTTTGAGGATTAATCTCCGAACTCTCACCTCTCTCTAGAAAAGGAGATGGATTACTACTGTTGACAAGGGTGTTTGTTGACCATGGGAGGTAATCTCCCAATGTATATTCTGTATTCGGGTTGGCATAAAGATCTGGTGCCAATCCCCCCTTGTTGCCTATTTCTAGGCCTTGCATATTTTCGACCAAGATGTCTAAGGGTAGGGTGTGGTTTGACAGATAGTTGATGTTTTCAACAAAAGGCTTTTCGTCTGCTTCCTTTTGTTCGCATGGTTCAAGACCATGATCAAGGCCCCCATACACAAAATTTGTATGGTTTGGTGGATAGCCTAGAGGAACAACTGTACCTATGGGAAGGCGAGGTCTCCCCATGTCTTGTACTGACTCCAATGCGGGGGTTGCCACAACATTTTGCACTAAATACTCCCCCAGGCCCATATTGTCCATTTTTACAGTGATTATTGATGATTGGGTGGGAGGAAACGGGAGTCCTTCCTGAGTCCATTCCATGTTCGACATTTTAGGAGTCTCCGCTTCCGTTGTGCGAGGTGTTTCTTCTGTTGATACTATTGAAATTTTGGGCAACCCTTCTTTTAGGGGCTTAGCCTCTTCCATGATCTGTTTTCCCTTGTCCTTCTGTTTAGCCATGACAGGTGGCGTTGATAATGAAGGAGCAGATGATGAAGGCTCACCTGGCTAGGATTTTGTTGATTTGGTCATCAGTGGTGCTTGCGGTATTGGACCCTGTTTAGATGGATTTAGCTGGAAATCCAAATGCGTTGAGGGGAGGGTCGATTGAGGCAGGAATTGTACCGCATTGCAATACTTGAAGGGCTCTAAGTCCATTGGGACTACATGTATTTCTCCTTCAAAAGCATACTTTAAGCGCTGGTGAGCGATCGAAGGAACACACTTGATGTCCCTGATCCAAGGCCGCCCTAGCAGTATATTATAAGCCATCTCGCCTTCCAACACATGGCACAATGTAGGTATTGTCTTTTGTCCTACCTAGACAAGCAGAACAACTGTGTCGAATGTCGAGCATATTGCATTGTTGAAAGCTTGCAGTGTGTATGTGGAGGTTGTGATGTGTGAGGTTGGCGGCTTCAAATGTTTTAGTGCTACGAGTGGTAATGATGTTACTTGGACGAGCCGATATCTACCAACACTCTCTTGTACAGGATCCCGTTGACCCGCGTGATAACGTGCAGGGGTGGATCTGCCATGTCATTCGATATTTTTTTGAATTCATCTTCTCTGAAGGTGATGACCGGCTCCGTACATCATTTCACATGTCCCACGAAGTTGTTGAAAGAATTTGCTTCGTGAGGCTATAATTCGATGGCTTTTAAAATGTCCATAAGAGCTTCCCTATGGGGTGCTGACTATTGAATAAGCTCGTAAATGGACGTCCTAGCCGATGTGGTCCGCAAACTCTACATGAGTTTGGTTCGTATCGTGACCTCGGGTCTAGGCGGAGGCAACTGCATTGGGCGTTGTTGAGGCTGCGATGTTGTCGGAACTTCCCTCGTAGCTACCTCGGGGCAACTGCTGGGTACTTTTTGTTCCTCATTAATCTGTAGAGGTTTTGCCGGTGCTTCGTGGGCAGGCAAAGGGTCCTTTAATACCCCCATTTGTTGATTATTTGGCGCTATGGGGTTGTCCACAGCCAATGTTCTATTTTTGATCAAATATTGGATTAATTCTTTGCATTTCCAGCATCCATTCAAGTCATGTCCTTTGCGCCTATGGAATCTACAATACAATTCCTCTCTGTATCCACTAGGCTTAGGAGCGTTAGGGTCTATAGTTTGGATTTCTGGCAGAGTGACTAAATTTGTCACTAACAAGCGGTCAAATAGGGAGTCCCTGGACTCCGTGTAGGAGTGAATTGTCGCCTAGGGCGACGCTACTGATTCTGCTCCTGCCTTCTATTATCTCTTTCATAACCAGGAGGCACTGCCTGGTAATTAGCCTTTTGGGGCTACATTTCTTGCATAGGCGCAGGAACATTTATCGCAACTTGGTTAACCGCAGCATGTTGTGGTTGTGTTGTCCCAATTTTAGTGGTTTTATTCCACTCTTTCTTTTTAGGCTTGGCGATTGTGCCTTCGCCTATTTTTATCTCTTCTATAACTCTGGCTTGCGCCAAAGCTTCTTCTAAGCTAGCGTATTGCTATAGTTGCAATAGCCCAGAGATCGATTTCAAGCAACTTTTTGCGAACATCTATGTGAGATCAGACATAGGGGGACGGTAAGGTAACTTAGAAAGCAAAGCTCTCCATCGATTCCTGTATGCTGCCATTGTTTCTTCCTCAAATTGCCTGAGAATAGCCAGATCACTTAGTGATACCTTCTTCCTTGTGTTGAAGGCAAAGCGTTCAAGAAACGCATCTACTAATTGATCTAGGTTGCTTATGAAAGCACGAGATTTCGGGTGAAGGAAACACTAATTGCGATGCATCCAAAATCAAATACGCTTAAGTCCTAGAAATGTAAATTGCATGAAATGAAAGAAACGCATTGGAAGAGACACAAGCAAATGGAGAAAACATAGCCCTTTCATTAAAATTTCTTGATCTCTGTTACAAATACGCCTCCTCCCTTTTCAGGGGCTAGGAGCATTAAAATAATTTGACTACAATCGGGATTTAAGTTTCCTCTTTTCGCGTGCCCACACTTGAAATGGACAAGCCGAGATGATGTCGCCGCTGATGTCGATGAGTCTTTGACCTCTGTTGCTCCTCCTGTGAACAAAGAAACAACGAATATGTCAGTATCACCTGCTGCACATAAGAAGTGTTTTTTCTCTAAAATCGCCAAAAGGTGCATGCAAACATTTGTTTGAAACAATGATTAAAATGACTCTAAATGAACTGAAAACCTGACAGAGGATAGAAAACATCACCAGGAGGCCACTGCCACTGAGACAGTCAGCCAATCTACCTTAAACTAGAATTCGTCCCTGGGCAGGATGAATTCTGACTGCAATTCGTCCCTGGGTGGGACGAATTCTTCTATGTTGGAGAAGCCGACCTGCTGCTGCTCCAATGTCGAATCCTGTGACCTGCAAAATGCTTGCAAATAGGGGGGTTATGTAATTAGGGCCATTTTGGGATGACCCAGATGGTCGGATTCTCCCAATTTGGCCTCTATCCTCGGGAATTCGATATCGCCACCTGCAAGTTAGTGAAACAACAAAGCGACAAAAGGCATGACAAAATCTGATCAAAATGTTATGAAATTGAAGCTATGAGTTAACCAAATAGAATAACATGAGATGCAACCTGAAACAATAACCTAGAATGCTTTTAAAACAAAACTTGGAAAGTGCGGGGGTGCCCAAGTGGGCCTCCCACCGGTGGCACTTGATCTTGGCGCCAATCCACTAGGGATGGGCCCAAAACCTCTTAGGATTGGGGTGTCGGCAAATTGGTTGATTCAGGTGTCCATATGTTGGATTTGGGTCAGATTCAAGCTTCCAAAATTCACCCAACGACCTCCCTTGCAAAAGATATTGGTGGATGTGAGAAGGTGAATCAAAGGGGATGCATGTGGGTGTTCAACTTGGTAGCACTTCGTTGCTTGAAATCTCCTTCCCCTGTATATCTTGGGTGAGAAAAGTCCCACCTTTTATAGACCCATAGGGTCTCTTTTGATAGGGAAGCACAAATGCCATGTGTTGGTCATAGGTGCCATGTGGCAGTCATGTCTTCCCATGAGGGAAGGGAGTCCTCCATTGACTTGGGCTTTCATAACTTCCCTTGTGACAGTCTTCTAACAGCCTATCTGTCCACCCACACACACGTGCGAGGTAGGAGTCATCAACTGACTGTCCTAGGCTGCCACTTGGCGCCATTCTTCTTTTTGCCCATTAAACTTGGAATTCGTCCCACCCAGGGATGAATTCAGAATTCGTCCCTAGGTGATACGGATTCCAATTTGAATTCGTCCCAGGGTGGGACGAATTTGGAGTAGGTTGTCTGAAGGTGCCAAATTGCCTTCTGACCTTCCAAAATTGCTGTAAAAGTGGTTAGAACCACTGTTTGACCTCTGAGGGCTGCCCTAGGGGCTGTGTTTGTCAAAGTGATCAGTTTTTGCAGTCACATAATCGTATTGGTGCTATTTTGGTGTCTACAGCTTATACTGTGTTTGGGTAATTGTGTGAACCAATCCGAGGTAGGGCCTGCGAATGTGGTTATGAATGTTCTAAGCAACAATGCGTCATTATCTTGGATGCCAAAGCATTGGCTTAGAAATATTGTAACATGTTCTTGTGCGTCCTCTTCACCTTTAAAAACTGCCAATTGAGGCAACTTGAAGTGTTCGGGGTAAAGAGGTGTAGGCACTGAGGGATGCACCGGATGACTACGGAGTTGACGTAATGTGGGTTTTTGATGCCCAGCGGCTTTTGTTTCCACAGACTCTAAATGCTCTAATAGCGCTTGGTATTCATCGGAAGATTTTATTTCTTCCTCTCTTGTTTGCTCCCGTTGTAAGTTATGGAAGACCGGAGGCCTATTAAGGGGTGGCCGAATGGCAGCCCTCCTTCCTTGATGGGGAGTTTCAACATATTCTACATCTGTTTCATACTCCTCATAAAATTCTAGAGGATTTTCTGGGCGAAGCCTATGACCCTCATTGAATCCCTGCTGAAGGTACCTATCATTGTTTTGGGGAGTGGCCTCCCTCTCGGGTCTATAAGGTCTCGGAGGCAAAGCTTGATGAGGTCGAGGAGACCTGTCCTGCACCAACGAATTATGCCTCTCATATTTTTTGGCTCTTTGGGTGCGAGGGGTTGCCCCATCTTAGGTAGTTCATAGCATAACTCATCCGCTTCACGTTGCATGCGCTCTCTATCCAAGCGGTGTCGATACTCTCTCTTGATGACGTTGTTTAAGCCACATGATTTGGGCTTGATGGGTGGCATGTCTGGTGACTATCGGGTCAATTTGGTCTACCCTATTTTGCTCAGGAGGTTTTAGTGTTTCTCCTATGTGTTTGCCTCAATTTTGATGATCTAAAATTTCAATGGGTCGTTTCCCTCTGTCGAGGTAGGTAGCATGTACTTGAGGCTCTGGCCTCAGTGGGTGATCATGATATCCAGCTGGTGCGGAAGCGCAAGGTTCCCACGCTGTATGTTGTTGTCCTTGAGGAATGTGATGATATTCCTCGTGCTCCCTCTCATGGGTGTGAAATGGGCAGGCGGAGTTAGCTCTCCCTGTGTAAGGAGCCCTACGCTCTGGATTTTGTCTCTTTGTTTTGATGGGAGGTAAAGAAGGGATGCCATATCCACGTTGTCCCTCCAAATGGATAGTGTGCCTCTCTAGCGCTTCATCGCACTGTGGCCACTCATGTCTAACCTCAGAAGGCAATTCTCTATTTACATCGAGGTCTATATGTAAAGCGTCTTCCCGAAAGGGGCTGCTTTGAATGGGCATACCCCACCGAGGATTCTAAATTGGATTCTTTTGTAGGCCAGACCGATAAGGCGGTATGACCAAGTCCTCAAGACTAAAGTGAAGGCGACTTGTGCCTGCTTCTTGTGTACCTTTTGGAGCTTCTACCCTTGATTGGGCTTGGCTACGGGTGTACACCATTGTGGTGCTTCTCTACTATCTAAACAAATTTTTATCTCGTTTATGATGATTTTTCTTTTTGTCTACACTAAGCAGAAATGAACACACGCATACACAAACCGTGATTATCTCTTTTAAGGATTAATAGTGTGTCCTAAACTGGTTTAGTGCATTTTGATGTTTTGTTTTGTTTTTGTAGGTTTTGAAGAACGTTCAAATGCATTATGACGGATCATATAACTCCCAAAATGGTAGCCCCTTCAATATACCAACCAGGCCGATATACCAACCTCTCTATATACCCGCCCTTACGAGAGGGAGACTATAGGTATGTGAGAGCAGAAGGTACGTGGTACGTAGGTGGTACAGAAGGGGTATTGTCCTATTAATGGCACCTACCATAGAAGATTTAGCCTCGCGTGCATGGGAATCACCCCAACGACACTCGGTCAGCTTTCGTCAGGATTTATGCCTAACAATAGTTGACAATCAGGGAAATGGATGCAAAGCTAAGCCAAGGTGGTGATGAACCCACCGTTGGTCTTGCTCAAGGGCTGGGGCCTTACGACCAGCTCCTTGGTTTAAAATTTTTGCGTGATGTGTGTGTGATTCTTTTTATTTGAAAAATGAAACATGCAGCAACACTACTTTCTTTAAGCACGCAGAATAAAATGAAAACAATCAAAGAAATAGAAACAAAAACATAAAATTTAACAGAGATTATAAAAATCCCTACCTCTTCTCTGCCTGGACCGGTTGCTTCTGAATTTCTACTCTGAAAATCTACAGGCAGGAATTCGTCCCTCTATGAGATGAATTTCAGAACAAAATTCATCCCTGCCAGAGACGAATTTGAATTTGTCTCAGGGTCAGACAAATTGCAGTAAAGAATTCATCACAGTCAGAGATGAATAGCAGTCTGCAACAAACAATGTACCTGTCAAGCACAAAACACAAAAATTTAATCAGTTTCTGTGATCTTAAAAACCAGGGAACAGGGTCCCACCGTGATCGCCACTGAAAGCATGAGATTCCAGGCAAAGGAAACACTAATTGTGATGCATTCAAAATCAAATACGCTTAAGTCCTAAAAGTGTAAAATGCATGAAATGAAAGAGATGCATTGAAATGAGATACAAGCAAAATGGAGAAAACACAGCCCTTTCATTAAATTCTCTTGATCTCTTTTACAAATACGCCTCCTCCCTTTTCAGGGGCTAGGAGCGTTAAAAAATTTTGATTACAATCGAGACTTAAGGTTCCTCTTTTCGCATGCCCACACTTGAAATGGGCAGGCCAAGATGATGCCGCCACTGATGTTGATGAGTCCTTAACCTCTAATGCTCCTCCTATGAACAAAGAAACAACAAAGATGTCAGTAGCACCTGTTGCAAATAGTAAGTGTTTGTTCTCTAAAATTGCCAAAAGATGCATGTAAATAATTAGCCAAATCGATAGACAAAATGACTCTAAATGACCTGAAAACCTGACAGAGGACAGAAGACATCACCAGAGGGCCACTTGCCATTGAAACAGATTGGCCAATATACCTTCAATCGGAATTCGTCCCCGGCGGGACGACTCGATCTGCAATTCGTCCCTGGGTGGGACGAATTCTACTGTGTTGGAAAAGCCAAACTGACACCGCTCCAATGTTGACTCCTGAGACCTCCAAAACACCTGCAAACAAGGGAGTTATGTAATTGGGGCCATTTTGGGACGACCCAGATGGTCGGATTCTCCCGATTTGGCCTCTATCCTCGATAATTTGATATCGCCACCTGCAAGTTAGTAGGACAACAAAGAGACAAAAAGCACGATAAAATCTAATCCAAATGTCGAGACTTAAGGTTCCTCTTTTTGCATGCCCACACTTGAAATGGGTGGGCCAAGATGATGCCGCCACTGATGTTGATGAGTCCTTAACCTCTGCTGCTCCTCCTGTGAACAAAGAAACAACAAAGATGTCAGTAGCACCTGCTGCAAATAATAAGTGTTTGTTCTCTAAAATTAACGAAAGATGCATGTAAATAATTAGCCAAATCGATAGACAAAATGACTCTAAATGACCTGAAAACCTGACAGAGGATAGAAGACATCACCAGAGGGCCACTGCCATTGAAACAGTCGACCAATCTACCTTCAATTGGAATTCGTCCCTAGGCAGGACGAATTCTGACTGCTATTCGTCCCTGGGTGGGACGAATTCTACTGTGTTGGAAAAGCCGAAGTGGTACTGCTCCAATGTCAAATTTTGAGACCTCCAAAACACCTACAAACAGAGGGGTTATGTAATTGGGGCCATTTTGGGACGACCCAGATGGTCGGATTCTCCCAATTTGGCCTCTATCCTCGGGAGTTCGATGTCGCCACCTGCAAGTTACTAGGACAACAAAGCGACAAAAGGCATGATAAAATCCGATCAAAATGTTATGAAATTGAAGCTATGAGTTAACCAAATAGAATAACATGAGATGCAACCTAAAACAATAATATAGAATGCTTTTGGAATAAAAATTAGAAAGTGTGAGGGTGCCCAAGTGGGCCTCCCATCGTTGGCACTTGATCTTGGCACCAATCCACTAGGGATGGGCCCAAAACCTCTTAGGATTGGGATGTCTGCAAATTGGTGGTGTACGTTGGTCAAATGTTGGATTTGGGTTGGATCCACGCTTCCAAAAGCCACCCAATAACCTCCCTTGCAAAAGAGATTAGTGGATGTGAAAAGGTGAATCAAGAGGATGCAAATGGGTGTTCAATTGGGCAGCACTTCGTTGCTTGAAATCTCCTCCAATCCTCCTTTTTTGGGTGAGAAAAGTCCCACATTTTATAGACCCATGGGGTCTCTTTTGAGAGGGAAGCATAAGCGCCATGTGTTGGTCATAGGTGCCATGTGGCAGTCAAGTCTTCCCATGAGGGAGGGGAGTCCTCCATGACTTGGGCTTTCATAACTGCCCTTGTGATAGTCTTCTAACGGCCTATCTGTCCACCCACACACGCGTGCGAGGCAGGAGTCATCAAATGACTGTCCTGGGCTGCCACTTGGAACCATTCTTCTTTTTGCCCGTTAAACTTGGAATTCATCCTTGGGTGAGACGATTTCAGAATTCGTCCCTGGGTGAGACGAATTCCAGTTAGTATTCGTACCTGGGTGAGACGAATACTGAGCAAAGTGTCTAAATGTGCCAAATTGCCTCCCGACCTTACAAAATTGCTATGAAAGTGGTTAGGACCACTGTTTGACCTCTGAGGGCTGCCCTGGGGGCTGTGTTTGTCAACGCGATCAGTGTTTGCAGTCACATAATCGGATTGGTGTTGTTTTGGTGTCTGCACATTCATGTAGCTACTAGGTCTACCACACCCACCTATGGGTAAGATCAAGAGTACACACATTGATCAGGGCCAAATGATCAAAATATGCCCTTAAACCACCCTAATAGGTTACAAAAACCTAAGTACCAAGATGAGTATGATACTCATTACTCAGGGTGAGTAAAATAATCCCTTCTCTTTCTCATTAACGAAGGAATGCATGAGGAAATATTTTATTATCCTTAGATCCATTATGCTACACAAGCACGATGTGCCTCTACACTAGTTGAGTACAAATAATACTTGTCTAGGATTGAACCTCAAGTGGACACAGCTTCCCTTTATTGATGGAAGCTCGTCATAAATATTTTAGACCATCCTAAATGAGATAAGCCCTAGGGTGATACTACTAGGGCTCATAGGCCCCACACAACTGAATAGAAATTTCAAGTAATTACAAGATATGATGAACACCAAGAGTAATTCAAACAAATTTGATGGGATAAATATTTATTTGACTACCAAAATCAATTAGAAAATATAAGAATTGAACAACAAACCAATGAGCTATTTTAAAAGATATTACATGAGAGAGTACCTTTCCCAGGTACCTAGAGACATGGGGTTAATCAGAGGTAACTTAATTTCAATCAAGATAGGCCTCCTAGGACTAACCCAATATTGCCTCCTCAATCTCTTAGACATAATAAGAAATTGCATCCCAAGACAAACATAGATCACCTTCTATAAATGTTTACCCCTCCTTGTAGTCCAACTCAAGAGACACCTTACAGGGCCTACATTGATCTTGAACCAGAGCAAGAATATCTTGAAATACCTTATGAAGGTAGGTTGGATGACATTCAATCACCATAAAATAGGCTTGATATTCTTTTCCCTCGCCCATAGGGTCGAAACAAAGAAGATGCAATAAAATCCTATGATGCATACAAAGTGAAAGCATGAGATTTCGGGCAAAGGAAACACTAATTATGCAATGTAAGACGAAATGTAATGCTTTAACCTTATGCACAAAAACAGAGAAAAGATACAATTTGGAAATGAAAGAAAATATGTAAAGAAATCACAGCCCTCTTTATTCAAATATCTTATCCTCGGTTACATAGACGTCTCCTCCCTTTTTAGGGGCTAGGAGTGTTAAATTTGTCTTTGTTACAATGTTTGACTTAGTCTTCCTCCTTTCACGTGCCCACGATTGCAATGGGTAGGCCAAGATGATGTCGTCGCTGATGTCGATGAGTTCTTCACTTCTGCTGCTTCTCCTGTGAACCAAGAAACAACCAATATGTCAGTAGCACCTGCTGCAAATGAAAGGTGTTTGTTCTTTAAAATTAATGAAATATGCATGCAAACATCTATCTAAAACAGTAAACAAAATGATTCTAAACAGCCTGAAAACTTTCCAGAAGACAGAAAATGTTACCAACAGGCCATTGCCACTGAGACAGTCGGCCAATCTGCTTTCAACTAGAAATCGTCCCTAGGTGGGACGATTTCTGACTGTAAATCGTCCCTGGGTGGGACGATTTCTTCTGTGTTGGGGAAGCCGAACTGACACGCTCCAATGTCGACTCCCGAGGTCTCCAAAACACCTGCAGACAAGGGGGTTATGTAATTGGGGCCATTTTGGGATGACCCAGATGGTCGGATTCTCCCAATTTGGCCTCTATCTTTGGGAATTTGATATTGCCACCTGCAAGTCAATGAAACAACAAAGCGACACAAAACATACTAGAATCTGACCAAAAGTTACAAAATTGCAACTATGGGTTAATCAAACCTAATAACACAAAATGCAACCTGAAAAAGTAATCTAAAATGCTCTAAAACTTAAAATAATACTTGGGAAGTGCGGGGGTGCCCAAGTGGGCCTCCCACCGTTGGCACTTGATTTTGGAACCAATCCACTAGGGATGGGCCCAAAACCTCTTAGGATTGGGGGGTCGGCGAATTGGTTGGTTCAGATGTCCATGTGTTGGATTTGGGTCAGGTTCGAGCTTCCAAATGCCACCCAACAACCTCCCTTGCAAAAGAGATTGGTGGATGTGGGAAGGTGAACCAAAAGGGATGCAAGTGGGTCTTCAACTCGGCAGCACTTCATTGCTTGAAAACTCCTTCAACCTGTATATCTTGGGTGAGAAAAGTCTCACCTTTTATAGACCCAAGGGGTCTCTTTTGGGAGGGAAGCACAAATGCCATGTGTTGGTCATAGGCGCCATGTGGCAGTCTTGTCTTCCCATGAGGGAGGGGAGTCCTCCATTGACTTGGGCTTTCATAACTGCCCTTGTGACAGTCCTCAAACGGCCTATTTGCCCACTCACACACACGTGCGAGGCAGGAGTCATCAACTGGCTATTACGGGCTGCCACTTGGCCTCATTTGTCTTTTTGCCCGTTAAACTTGGAAATCGTCCCACCCAGGGACGATTTCAGAAATCATCCCTGGGTGAGACGATTTCAAGTTAGCAATCGTCCCTGGGTGAGACGATTACTAGGCAAAGTGTATAAGTGTGCCAAATAGCTTCTTGACCTCACAAAATTGCTATGAAAGTGGTTAAGACCACTGTTTGAACTCTGAGGGCTGCCCTGGGGGCTGTGTTTGTCAAAGCGATCAGTGTTTGCGAGTCACATAACTGGATTGGTGCTGTTTTGGTGTCTACGAGATGCCCCTTTTTGGGAAGCGCTGCAGGTGATGCAGTGCTGAGCAAAAATAGATAACCAAAGCACTACTGATTAGGGTTTCTTGGTAACCTAACCAACTTTTGATGCCCCAAGTATGGAAAGGGCATGCATTCTTGAATCCTTGCTTCGACGAGCTAAGGAATTTGATTTCAAGTATTAACTTTGTTTTGGTGAGGTGTGACTTGAACTTAGACATTGATCAGTCATGAACAGGCCAAGGGCGTTTTTATCCTCAGGGGGAACCTTGTGTTCATGATTCATGAAATGCCAAGTGTTTGATTGATTTTATTGTTGCTTGTTTACTGCCCCAAGCGGGGAGCGTGATTGTCTTTGTCAATGATTCTTTGAATGCATGTCATTTTCCTTAATTGGGTGTGTGATTGTTGGTTGGTGACTAAGTGTGACTACCCCCTCAAGCGACGAATCGATGAGGGAATGACCTTCGTGAGAGAAGCGACGAGTCTCTTGACCCGAGATGACTTGTGCAAGGATGCCTTTAAAGGGTCAACCGTTAAGCGTGTGCAATTTTTCCAACATTTGGACCTGTTTTTGGTGGGTGTTAACCCTTTTGGTGATGCCATTTTGAGGTGAAATCATCAAAAATCTAACTTCCCGTGGAGCGGTCCAGCTATTGTAGCATTATTAGGGAAGTAGGAGAGCGATAATTTGGACCTCGACATCGATTTTCTTTGCCTAGAGGTTAAGTGCATGAGAACTTATGTCTGGCAATGTTTCTCTGTGTTTTTGTTGAATTTTGTATTGTTTTTGTTGTTTTTGTGACACCATTTGGGGATTAAATTGTCTGCAATCCGTCTGCCCGTGGAGCGGTCCGGCTATGTTAGCCTTCTTGGGGGGTAGGATATTGAAATTTTGTAATGCCAATGCGTATTTTGTATGCCGGGATGTCAAGTGCAACAGCACTCTTATTAGGCAAATTTATTTTTTGTTTTTAGTTCATTTTTGTTGATTTTTTGTTGTTTTGACTTTTCTGGATGGAAATCGTCCCTGGGTGGGACGATTTCCAATTGTAGAAATCGTCCCTGGGTGGGACGAGCGCTGACCAGAGTGCTCGTCCCAGCCAAGGACGATTTCCAGTTGGTAGGCCTATTTAAGGCCCAAAACTTGGATTTGGGCTCATTTGTGTCATTTTTTTCTTGCGATTTGGTAGCTCTGGGAGGAGGAGGTAATTCTGCGAAGCGAAGCGCTGCCGGAATTCTCTTTGTCATCATGAGTGCACAAACTGGTTCGAGCGGCGGAGCGGAGGTGAAATCCGTAAGTGCTCCCTAGAGTTTATTCTTGCAATTGATGATTTGATTTGAATTGATTTTGTTTATTTCTTTGTTTGAAATAAAATTTAGATCCTGACACTTAGTTATTAAAACTAAGATTTATTGTATATTAAACGTGATATAAAACCTATGTAAAAACGTTTATTGTTTGAAGTAAACCTTAGGATAAACTGCACGTAAACCCTAAGTTTTTATGTTTTATTATTATTATTATTTTTTTTTTTTTGTTATGTTGTTTTTGTATTCAATCAGTTAAGGTTAGAAACCCTAGATCTGAAAGTTTTATTTTTGAATTTTTGTGTTGTTTTTTGTAATTACTCAGTTTAGGTTAGGAACCCTAAATCTAAAAAATTAGTTTTGAATTTTTGTGTGTGTTATTGTTTTTGCAGGTTAGGAGCCGGTACCGTGTACCTGCCGCATTTGCTGAGGCACGATCGGCGCTGACTGATGTTGACTGGCAGTGGCTTGATGCCCTTGGGCTCAAGCAGGTGGCTCGACTGGAGCCTGTGGTCCCGGATTAGGCCTATCTGATAGCCCTGATCAAAGTTTGGGATCCACGGACCAACACTTTCCATCTTCCAACAAGGGAGATGACTGTGACACTAGAGGACGTTTATCGGTTGCTTCGGATTCCGATAGATGGACTGCCCATTAGGACATCACCGCGTGATCAGCGGACTGCTGTACTGACGAGATGTTTTGGGCATGCAGAGCGGCTGGGTGTAGCGAACCCAGTGGAGACAATCGAGGTGGATGTCGAGGCTAGCGGGATTTTTGTTAGGCGGTGGCGGGGAGAGGGGGGTGTTAGGAGTGAGGAACGCATTCTTGATGGGCCTCATTTCTAACATGCTTCTACCTGATTCGTCAGGTGAGAGGTTCCCGTGGAACCTACTAGAGTTGGTATGGCAGTTGGTAGAGTGCTCAAAAAAGGCACCGCTGATTTATGGATGGGGACAGACATTGTTGGCACAGCTCTATGGGGAGCTGTATGGCGTCCGCTATCGGCAGCGAAAGGGGGTGAGTTGCAGTTATCTTCTTCAGTGCTGGGGTTGGCAGCACATAGCAGTGGAGAGGCCGACCGGGTTACCATGGATGACGTGGGTGGTGATGGATGACGATGAGATTGGCTATGCAGCTTTGTGGTGGCGGTCTGCGGAGCAGGGGCAGAGTCGACGATGGGCAGGTGTCATTGAGCACTACACTGATGCCTTTTCTCGGCTCACTCTAGGGGAGGTGTGTTGGCGTCCCTATCGGGACAGTTCAGGTTGGCCTGAGGCTGGAGAGTGGCTTCGACGAGTACAAAGGGAGCGGTGGTTGACTGGGTGGCACGGGACGGAGCATGAGTTCTTTCCGTACCGCCGGGTTACATGACAGTTTGGGGTGCACCAGGGGTTGCCTGGTGAGCCCGTGGTCTATCGACGGTGGGGGGATGAGAGGGATCTGGAGCCATCGGTCACCACGCCATTGGGCGAGGAGTCTGATGCAGTGATTGAGGTTCTAGATGTGGATGACATCGGGACTACCACTGAGTATGATTCGTGGTGGGTACTGCGGCATTGGAGAGGAGAGGGGCCACTGGGAGGCGCGGAGGCGGCAGTGGAGGATGCTGAGGCAGTAGGGGGTGATTGGGGAGGTCCGTTGGATGATGCGGACATGGTGGATGTGGGAGATGAGGATGTGGACTTGGGTGTTCTGGAGCAGTCGGACATGCAGGATGTGGAGGAGCAGTTGGAGCCTGAGCAGGCTACTGTCCCCACGAGTCCTATGCATCTGGCAGATACAAAGGAGGTGGGGTCAGATGTAGGTGTTGAAATTGCTCGACTGACAGAGCTGCTACGGATGCGAGATCTGGAGTTGGGGGATGCGAGGCGGGAGCTTGGGGATGCGCGGTAGGAGAGGGATCTTCTACGGGCTCAGTTGGTAGAGCGGGATAGAGTTTTGGCGTAGCACGATGATGCATTGTCTATCTATCATCGGCGAGAGGCAGAATGGTGTCTGTACCGGATAGACTTGGAGAGGGAGGTCATCCACCTTGGCGGGCGGCTACCTGAGCCTTCGATCAGTAGATCTTCTCGACGAACGAGGGATAGTTTGACTGAGCAGTCAGCATCATCTCGTCACAGGCGGTTAGATGAGGGGGGTGGTAGCAGGCATGATGCGGGGGCTAGTAGTAGCTGCCCTGCAGGGTCCCGTAGGACCCACACCATGGGGGGTAGTTCCCATCACACCGATCCTGTGTGATCATGGTGGCCGACGCCTTAGGTTGGGTTTTTGGATATGATTGCGGGGTCTGAGGACCGGTTTTGTAGCCTGCGGGCATCTTTTTGACGATATATATATATATACCGGTTTTATTTTTGGTTTTGTACATGTGATGATTTGATTTTTTTTTGTTATGCATGTTTATTTATTTTTATGGATGCAGATGTTATGATAAATGTATATGTTTTTGATGTCTATGTGATGTGCGAGGTGAAATGGATGAATGACATTTGTGATGATTGCACTGTAGGTTGTTTAAGAAGCTCTTTATTTACATGGTTTTTTTTTTTTTTTTGGTATCATAAGGATGATAAGTAGTGCAGATGGTTTTGGAATGAATGTAAGATTTTCTGAGATTCAGACAGTTTTAACTCATTATCCATGAATGTACTTTATCTTACAAGACTTTTGAACAAGGTATGAATCGGACCTGTTTTTTACCCAGTTATTTAACATCCCTGTGTGTGCAATTGAGTTCATTTAGTGGTATTTGTTAGGATACCGCCAGTGCCAGATGGGCTTTCAATCGAACCTGTATTGAGGATCACCTAATTAGCTCCACGGATTCCTTTGTTGTATGTACTAAGATTAATCTACGGTGTAATCCAAGATGCCATAAGCTAGCTCATCCACATGCAAACATTGATCTGTACGCAAGTTAATGTGACAGATATATTGTCATGCGGGAGGTTTATTTTTCTTACCGATAGGCTATCAACCAAATTGGTATTGAAGCTTGCCTTATGACCTACAGAATGCTGAGAGTTCCAGGGATTCAAGGTCGACTCCCTTCTTTTCTTCAATTGTATTGGGATACTTGCTCATTGTAGTGATGAGATCACTTGTTTATTTTGATTTGTTTTTCTTTCGAGCAAGGGATTGGGGTTATGGAGTGACCAAAATCACCGTTGTTTGTGCCCTTTTGATGTGTGCCTTGTAGTTTGTCAAATTTTTGAGTTTTGACATTTTGCAAATTTTTTGTGTTTTGCAACTGTTGAGAACTTTAGGGATTCTTAGGGAATTGGGTAGGGAGGATGCTTGTCCTTTTGCCAACTCTCAGCATTCTAGGGGTCATTCGCACAAGGGGATGAGAAAGATAACCGTTTCGCTTGTGGTGACTTAGATTATTTTGCAGGTTTCATCTTTCGTTCACACAATTTGGGAATTTTAGTGTTTTGATTTGTGTTGGGATGTTCCGTAACAAGGTGTATTTCAAGTATGACTCTACCTTCGTAAAATCTATTCGACTTGATACACTACATGGCTAAAGAGGAAAATGATGACTGAATTACTGAAAGTCTTGGTACATTCCCAGACCACTGACTGTAGTGTGGTAAAAGTTATGCTTGGTGTTTTTGTTGTTTTTGTAACATAATGCGGAACAAGGTGGACTATCAGAGCTATTGCAGCTTATGGTGCCTTTGACCTGTATGACTACAAATATGCAATATGGATGCAATGCTTAATGCAGCTATATATTTTTGTATTTTTGATGGATTGTTTTTTGGTGAAGGTGAAGATGAGGTGCGAGAATATTACTTTTTTTTGATGAATTTGAGTATGCCTAGAATTGAGATGCAAATGTTTGTTGTTTTTGATGATTTTTGTTTTTTTTTTTTTTTTTTGAATTTCTTGATGTTTTTTTTTTTTTTTGACCAAGAGACTGCGATAATCCTTGGAGCTTTTTGTATTGACCAAGAGATTGCGATAATCCTTGGAGCTTTTTGGGTGACCAAGAGATTGCGATAATCCTTGGAGCTTTTTGGATTGACCAAGAGATTGCGATAATCCTTGGAGCTTTTTGGGTGACCAAGAGATTGCGATAATCCTTGGAGCTTTTTGGGTTGACTAAGAGATTGCGATAATCCTTGGAGCTTTTTGGATTGACCAAGAGATTGCGATAATCCTTGGAGCTTTTTGGGTGACCAAGAGATTGCGATAATCCTTGGAGCTTTTGAGTTTTGACCAAGTGATTGCGATAATCCTTGGAGCTTTTTGGTTTGACCAAGTAATTGCGGTAATCCTTGGAGTTTTTTTTTTTTTTTTGTTTGGTATATGGCTTTCTTAGATATGAAATGGTCGTAAATGACTGATATTCAAGGGTTCTGTTTCCTTGATACCGTCAAGAGAAGCTAGCCTGTATGTTCCTGGTCCTATTTTGCTATCAATGACATAAGGACCTAACCAATTTGTCACGAATTTGTCCCTCATATGGGAAGGCAAATTAGAGTTTTGTTGGTTTTCCTTCAGAACCAAATCACCAACCCGAAAGTCTCTTAGGTGAACTTTCATGTTGTAAGCTCTCTTAAGCCGCTCTTGATAGATACGTAAGTGCTCGAGAGCATTAACGCGTCGTTCGTCAAGCAACGTAAGTTGGTCTAATCGGGCCTGCCGCGCAGTGTTATCATCGATGAACTCCTGCATTGATATGCGGAGGGAAGGAATTTCCAACTCGAGAGGCATTACGCCTCTGAGCCATACACTAGTGAAAACGGAGTTGCCCCAGTGGGCGTCCTAATGCTAGTGCGATAAGCCCAAAGGGCAAGTGGGATTTGTATGTGCCAATCCTTATGACTGTCTGCGACGGTATTTTTAAGGATGGCGACTAGCATTTTGTTTGACGCCTCTGCTTTCCCATTTGCTTGCGGATAATAGGGTGTTGAAAAGCTGTGCTGAATTTTGTACTTTATGGTTAAAGCACGCACGTCTTTGTTCTTGAATTATGGCCCATTATCCGAGATTATTTTGGATGGAATACCAAAATGACATATGATGTGATGCAAGATGAACTCCGCAATACGGGGTCCTTTCGTTGAGGATAACGGAATTGCTTCCACCCATTTGGTAAAATATTCTGTGGCCGTTATGATAAAGGTGTGACGGCCTGACGATGCAGGGGAGATCTTTTTGATTAGATCGAGGCCCCACTACGAAAATGGCCAAGCAGACCGGACTGTCTGTAGGGCCTGGGAAGGTACGTGCATCAAATTAGCATGATGTTGACACTTTACGCACTTCTTGACATACTCGCAACAATCTCGCTCTAAAGATGGCCAATAATAGCCCATGCGAAGAATGCGCTTTGCGATGGCCATACCGCTAAAGTGGCCACCACATGTACCGTCATGCGCTTGGGCGACTGCCCAAGTGGACTCTTGCTGGTCCAAACAACGAAGAAGAATTCCGTCATAGCTTCAACGATACAAAATGTCTCCTATCAAGACATACTTAGCCGCTTTCTGTTTGAATGTTCGTTTTGCGGCGTGCGTCAATCCAAAGGGAAGATTACCTAACTTGAGGTAGTCTCTTATGGGTAAATACCAGTCCTATTTATCAGAAACCTCGACAGTTTGAACAACCAATCCCTTTTGAAGTTCTTCCCTAACAAATGCTGATTGGGATAGAGCTTGTAAGAATAGCGTTGTGTTGCTATTAATGGGAGTGGGGGAAAACAAAGACCCCCAGTTGGCATGTTTCAAACAGTCTCGGATTCGAAAGAACTTATCCGAAGATGGTTCGATCTGGATCATGTGGACTTCTGGCGTCAAGTCTGAGCTTGCGCGCTCCATCGCGGGTTGCGATAAGGTTTTGACCTGAATGGTTGTTATATCACTAGAAAGGTCTTGCGGGATTAGTGACCCCAAGGAGGCCATTGTGTCCGCAAAACGATTCGATGATCGAGGGAGTGCCTCAATGTCATACCACTCATGTTTTGCCAGGAATTTGTCCATGAGGGCTTTATAGGCCTTTAGAACTGGGCATTTGCATTGATATACCCATTTGAATTGATTGACGATTAACAGTGAATCGCCAAAGATGTTCAATATTTTGATGTTCATGGCGATTGCTGTCTGAAGACCTAGGAGCAAGGATTCATATTTTGCATTGTTATTGGTGCACTGGAAGTTTAATTTAAATGATAGGGGCATTGGAGCGCCCTGCGGTGTGAAGAATACAATTCCTGCGCCACCCCCTTGCTCGCATTTAGAACCATCAAAAAATAAGGTTATGTCGGCCTGAGACTCAGGCTCATCAGAATCTGGTGATTCTGAGACATGGAAGACCCCATCATCGGGTAGTTCTATGACCAGAGGCTGATCGTCTTCAAGAGGAGCCTCTGCTAGTTGATCGGCTATGACTTGTCCTTTTATAGATTTTTGCCCAATAAACTTAATGTCAAATTTCGTCAACAACATGATCCATTTTTCCATGTGACTACTATGATAAGTACGACTCATCATGTATCGCAATGGATTCTCCTTAGACACAACATACGTAGTGTTGCTCAGCATGTAGTGGCATAGCCTCTTGGTAGCAAACACCACTGCCAAGCAGAGTTTCTCAACGTTTGCATAGTTATGTTCGTAACTGACCAGTGTGCGGCTAAGATAGTACGCAGCCTGTTCTTTTTGGAGTTCATTCTTCTGGGCTAGCATTGCGCCCAGTGCCACCTCGATGGTCGAGATGTATAAGTAGAACAGCACACCTGGTCTAGGCGGTGCCAATACTGGCGGCGAAGCCAAGTATTGTTTGATTTCATCAAAGGCTGACTGGCACTCTTCATCCCAATGAAATGTGACCCCCTTGTGCAATTATTTGTTCATGGGTCAGCATTTGTCAGATAATTGCGCTATGAAGCGTTTAATCGATGCGACCTTTCCTTGCAGACTTCTGAGCTACTTGATAGTGGTTGGGGGAGCCATTTCGAGGATTGCCTTGACTTTGTTTGGGTCCACTTTGATGCCTCTATTTGAGACTATAAAACCCAAGAGTTTTCCAGATGTGATGCCGAACACGCACTTCTTGGGATTTAGTCTGACCTTATGCTCTATGAGGTGATCGAGAATATTGCTTAAGTCAACGAGATGATCTGAGCGCAAGAGAGACTTGGCTAACAAATCATCCATGTAATCTTCCAAAGTTTTGTGCATGTAATCGTGGAAGATATAAGTCATAGCACGTTGGTATGTAGCGCCAACGTTTTTAAGGCCAAAAGGCATGACATTATAGCAAAATTTCCCCAAAGGCGTTGTGAATGCCGTTTTGAGTTGGTCTTCAGGATTGATACGAATTTGATTGTATCCTAAGAAACCGTCCATTAGGGAGAGCATTCCATGACCTGTTGTAGCGTCTACCAATGCGTCGATGCTTGGCAAGGGGAAATCATCCGTAGGACTTGCTTTGTTTAGGTCTCGAAATTCGGTGCATATGCGAATCCTCCCGTCGGGCTTCTTGACGGGAACCATGTTGGACAACCAAGGCGGATAATCCACGTAGATGACAAATTGTGCATCCAACAGCTTTTGCAATTCGTCTTTGACCATCAAGACCACTGTTGGATGCATCTTTCTTAGTTTTTGCTTTACAGGCTTGATTTTTGGATCAAGCGTTAAATTGTGCATGACTAGCTGTGGGTCTAGCCTTGGCATATCTTTGTACGACCATGCAAAAACCTCCTTATTTTCTTTAAGAAGGGAAATGTAATCGGCTTGCTCCTCGGGGAAAGGCTTACCCCCAGCTTGAGAATCCGTGGATTCATTGGATCTGTGCCGATGTCTACGTCAGTCGTCTCCTCGACTGACATGTGGGATCCATCCTCCAACTGATGTGGAGTTGGGATTAAATGGATATCATCAGCTGAGTTAAGATCTGCGTTTGGAACCTTGGGTTCCTCTTCAGCTTGAAAAATATCCTGAGTTGTCATTGGGGTAAAATGAAGCATTTCACCGAAAGGCCAGTACTCTGATGGTGACAATGGTGAATTGACGCGATCCCAGTCGATGACATCCATGTCTAGATGCAATGACCATGATGGATCGGTTGAATTGTGGATGGGTGCGGTCAAATCAATGGAGATCATGTGGATGGCATGAATTTGGTCTCCAGAACCGCGGGTGTGATGACTTGATTCTTTTAGATGTTCCCTATACTCTGGATCTGGCTCTAAGGGAATGGGCATGAATGGATCCTCTCTAGGTGCAAATTCATCTCTATGTGTGAAAAGGAAGGCGGGGTCTTCCCTTGGCACTGCTGTCATGATGGGATCTCGAGGTGGATGATGCTCATCTTGAATTTGGAGCCATAGGTCTAACACTTGGTCCCACCTCGCTGGGTCTACATGCCATTCATGTCCTAACAGTATACCCATCTGTCCCATTAGATATTCATGAGTTGATGTCATCACGCATGTCTGAGATAGTCCATTTCAGTTTCATCTTCTGAATCGCTTTCATAGATCCAAAATTGTTCATCCTCTTCAGCATATGTTGCTTGCCACATTGAGGACTCTTCCTATTCCAGTGAATTAATCTGGTCCCATTGCGGTTGTTCCACTCTTGGTGGAGGGACCTGATTCTCTTGAGACTGTGTTACTTCATCTGGAACCTCTAAGGGGAACAATTTCAGAAAGATGTCTGGCAGCCGTTGATGTTCTCTTTGAGTATTTATCTCTGAACTTTCGCCTCTCTCTAGCAAAGGAGAGGGATTATTGTTGTTTCCAGGGGTGTTTGTTGACCATGGGAGGTAGTCTCCCAATGTGTATTATGTATTTGGATTGGCATACGGGTCTTGTGCCAATCCCCCTTGTTGCCTATTTCTAGGCCTTGCATATTTTCAACCAAGATGTCTAATGGCAGGGGATGGTTGAACCCTACCCCTGACTTGTCATATGGCATCTGATATCTTGGTTGGCAAAGGATTCGCATCCCTTGCTCATATCTGCCAAGCCCGTATCCATGCCAATTGCATTGGTCGAGATATTTTAGGGCAAATTCTGGGTTTGACAGATAATTGATGTTTTCAACAAAAGGCTCTTCTTCTGTTTCCTTTTGTTGGCATGGTTCAAGACCATGATCAAAGCCCCCATACACAAAATTTGTCTAGTTCGGTGGGTAGCCTAGAGGGACGATTGTTCCAATGGGAAGGCAAGGTCTTCCCATGTCTTGTACTTGACTCCGAGTGTGGGGGTTGCCACAACATTTTGCACTAAGTATTCCCCCGAGGCTGTCTTGGCCATTTCAACAGTGATTGGTGATGATTGGGTGGGAGGAAACGGTAGTCCTTCCTGAGTCCATTCTATGTTTTGTGGTTCAGGAATCTTGGTTTCCGTTGCGTTGGGCACTTCCTCTGTTGTTATTGTTGAAATTGTGGGCAACCTTTCTTCTAAGGGCTTAACCTCTTCCATGATTTGTTTTCCCTTGTCCTTCTATTGGGTCGTGATAGGTGGCATTGATTATGAAGGAGCCGATGATGAAGTCTCACCTGGCTAGGATTTTGCATTATTGGCCACCAGTGGTGCTTGCGGTATTGGACCCTATTTAGATGGATTTAATTGAAAATACAAATGCGTTGAAGGGAGGGTTGATTGAGGTATGAATTGTACCGCATTGCAATACTTGAAGGGCTCTAAGTCCATCGGGACTACATGTATTTCTCCTTCATAAGCATACTTCAAGCACTGGTGGGCGATCAAAGGGACACATTTCATATCCTTGATCCAAGGCCGCCCTAGCAATATATTATAAGCCATTTCACCTTCCAGCACATGGCACAGTGTAGGTATTGATTTTTGTCCTACTGGTCGGCGAAACGGTCGTGCTCGTTGTCGAGCATATTGCATCATTAAAAGCTCGCAGTGTGTACGTTTAGGTGGTGATGTGAGAGGCTGGCAGTTTTAAATGTTTTAACACTGTAGTGGTTATAATGTTACTGGACGAGCCAGTATCTATCAGCACTCTCTTATACAGGATCCCATTGACCCGTGCGATGACGTGCAGGGGTGGATCTACCATGTAATTTGATATCGTTTTGACCTTGTCTTCTCTGAATGTGATGACAGGCTCCGTACATTGTTTCACATGTCCCACGAAGGCGTTGAAAGAACTTGCTTCGTGGGGTTGTACTTCAATGGCTTTTAAAATGTCCATAAGAGCTTCTCTATGGGTAGCTGATTGTTGGATAAGCTCGTAGATGGACAGCCTAGCCGATGTGGTCTGTAGACTCTGCGTGAGTTTGGTCCGTATCATGACCTCGGGTCTAGGTGGAGGCAACTGCGTTGGGCGTTGTTGAGGCTGCGATGTCGACGAAACTTCCCTCACAGCTACCTCGGGGGCAACTGCTGGGTATCTTCTGTTCCTTGTTACAATGCTAATCATTCCCACAAATCCTTGCACGGGAAGATCTTGTCGCACCTCGTTAATCTGGAGCGGTTTTGTCTGTGCCTCGTGGGCAGGCAAGGGGTCCTTGAATAACCCCATTTGTTGGTTGTTTGGTGGGATGGGGTTGTCCATGACCAATTTTCTATTGTCGATCAAATCCTGGACTAGTTCTTTGAATTTCCAGCACCCATTTAGGTCATGTCCTCTACGCCTATGGAATATGCAATACAATTCCTCCCTATACCCCCTAGGCTTGGGAATGTTAGGGTCAAAAATTTGGATTTTTGGCAGAGTAACTAAATTTGCCACTGACAAGTGGTCAAATAAGGAGTCCCTAGACTCCGCATACGGGGTGAATTGTCGCCTAGGGCGACGCTGCTGATACTGCTCCTGTCTTCTGTTATCTCTTTCGTAAGCAGGAGGCACTGCCTGGTAATTAGCCCTTTGGGGCTGCGTCTCTTGCATAGGCGCGGGAACATTTATCGCAACTTGATTGACTGCAGCGTGTTGTGGTTGCGTTGTCCCGGTTTTAGTGGTTTTATTCCACTCTTTCTTCTTAGGCTTGGCAATTGTGCCTTCGCCTATCTTAATCTCTTCTATGACTCTAGCTTGCGCCAAATATTCTTCTAAGCTGTCGTATTGTCGCAGTAACAATAGACCAAAGATTGATTTTAAGCAACTTTTTATGAACATCTGCATGAGATCAGACATAGGAGGACGGTAGGGTAACCTAGAAAGCAAATCTCTCCATCGATTCCCGTATGTTGCCATTGTTTCCTCTTCAAATTGCTTGAGGCTCGCTAAATCACTTAGTGATGCCTTCTTCCTTGTGTTGAAGGCAAAGCACTCAAGAAACGCATCTACTAATTCATCTAAATTTCTTATGCTGTGTTTGGGCAGTTGTGTGAACCAATCCGAGGCAAGGCCTACGAATGTGGTTATGAATTTTCTAAGCAACAATGCGTCATTATCTTGGATTCCAAAGCATTGGCTTAGAAATCGTGTAACGTGTTCCTATGCGTCCTCTTCACCTTTAAAAACTGCCAATTGAGGCAACTTGAAGTGTTCGGGGTAAAGAGGTGTAGGCACTGAGGGATGCACTGGATTACTGCGGAGTAGACGTAATGTGGGTTTTTGATGCCCAACAGCTTTTGTCTCCATAGACTCCAAACGCTCCAATAGCGCTTGGTATGCATCGAAAGATTTTATTTCTTCCTCTCTTGTTCACTCTTGTTGCAAGTTACAATAAACTAGAGGCCTATGGAGGGGTGGCCAAATGGCATACTTCCTGCCTTGATGGGGAGTTTCAACATATCCCTCTTCTGGTTCATACTCCTCGTAAAATTCTTGAGGAGTCTCTAGGCGAAACCTATGACCCTGATCAAGCTCTTGCTAAAGGTACCCATCATTGTTTTGGGGAGTTGCCTCCCTCTCGAATCTATGAGGTCTTGGAGGTAGAGCTTGACGAGGTCGTGGAGACCTGTCTTACACCAACGGATTACGCCTCTCATACTGTTCATCTCTTTGGATGTGAGGGGTTGATACCCTCTTAGGTATTTCATAGCGTAACTCATCCGCTTCGCGTTGCATGCACTCTCTATCCAAGCGGTGTCGGTACTCTATCTCCTGATGACTTTGTTTAAGCCGCATGATTTGGGCTTGACGGGTGGTATATCTGGCGATAGCTGGGTCAATTTGGTCTACCCTATTTTTCTCAAGAGGTTTGAATGTTTCTTCTATGTGTTTACCTCGAGTTTGCTGGTCTAAGGTTTCAATGGGTTGCTTCCCTCTGTCAAGGTAAGCGGTATGTGCTCGAGGTTCTGGCCTCAAGGGGTGATCATGATATCTTGCTGGTGCGGAAATGCAAGGTTCCCACATTGTTTGTTGCCCTCGAGGAATGCGATGGCTTTCCTAATACTTCCTTTCACGGGTGTAAAAGGGGTGGGCGGAGTTAGGTCGCCCTATGTAAGGAGCCCTGTGCTCCGGATTTGGTCTCTCGGTTTTGATGATAGGTAAAGAAGGTACGCCATATCCACGTTGCCCCTCCAAATGGACGGTGTGCCTGTCTAGCGCTTCATCATGCGGTGGCCACTTATGCCTAAATTCAAGAGGTGATTCTCTATTTATGTCAAGGTCTACATGTAAGGCATCTTCCCGAAAGGGGCTGCTTTGAATAGGCATACCCCACCGAGGATTTTGAATTGGATTATTTTGTAGGTTAGACCTATAAGGCGGTATGACCAAATCCTCAGGACTAAAGTGAAGGCGAATTGTGCCTACTTTTTGTGTACCTTTCGAAGCTTCTGCCCTTGATTGGGCTTGACTGCGGGTGTACACCATTGCGGTGCTTCTATGCTATCTAAATAAGTTTTTATCTCATTTTTATGATTTTCCTTTTTTGTCTACACTAAGCAGAATTAAGCACACACATTCACAAAACCGTGATTATCTCTTTTAAGGATTATTGGTGTGCCCTAAACTGGTTTAATGCATTTTGGTGTTTTGTTTTGTTTTTGTAGGTATTGAAGATCGTTTAAATGCATTATGACGGCTCATATAACTCCCAAAACGGTAGCCCATTCAATATACCAACCAGGCCGATATACCAACCTCTCTATATACCCGCCCTTACGAGAGGGAGACTATAGGTACGTGAGAGCAGAAGGTACATGGTACTTAGGTAGTACGAAAGGGGGATTGTCCTGTTAATGGCACCTACCATAGAAAACTTATCCTCGCACGCATGGGAATCACCCCAGCAACACTCGGTCTGTCTTCGTCAGGATTTACGCCTAACAAAAGTTGAAAATCAGGAAATGGATGCAAATCAAGCCAAGGTGGTGATTAAATCCACCAATGGTCTTGATCAAGGGGCTAGGGTCTTACGACCAGCTCCTTGGTTTAAAATTGTTTCGTGGAGTGTGTGAGGTTCATTTTATCCAACGAAAATGAAACATGCATGAATGACTTTTCCTAAGCAATGCAAGCTAAAATGAAAACAGTCAAAGAAACAGAAACAGAAACAAAAAATTTCAACAGAGATGATGAAAATCCCTACCTCTTCTCTGCCTGCTCCAGTTGCCTCTGAATTTCTGCTCTGAAAATCTGCAGATAAAAAATCGTCCCATGGTGAGACGATTTACAGAACAGAAATCATCCCTGGCAGAGACGATTTTAAAATCGTCTCAGGGTGAGACGATTTCCAGAACAGAAATCGTCCCTTGCAGAGACGATTAACGATCGCAAGAAAAATGTACCTGTAAAACACAAAACACAAAAACCCAATTAGTTTTTCTATGATCTTAAAAATAGGGAACAGGTCCCACCGTGATCGCCACCTGAAAGCACGAGATTTCGGGCAAAGGAAACACTAATTATGCAATGTAAGACAAAATGTAACGCTTTAACCTTATGCACAAAAACAGAGAAAAGAGACAATTTGGAAAGGAAAGAAAAGAAGTAAAGAAATCACAGCCCTCTTTATTCAAATATCTTATCCTCGGTTACATAGACATATCCTCCCTTTTTAGGGGCTAGGAGCGTTAAATTTGTCTTTGTTACAATGTTTGACTTAGTCTTCCTCCTTCCGCGTGCCCACGATTGCAATGGGCGGGCCAAGATGATGCCGCCGCTGATGTCGATGAGTTCTTCACTTCTGCTGCTTCTCCTGTGAACCAAGAAACAACCAAGATGTCAGTAGCACCTGCTGCAAATGAAAGGTGTTTGTTCTTTAAAATTAATGAAATATGCATGCAAACATCTATCTAAAACAGTAAACAAAATGATTCTAAACAACCTGAAAACTTGCCGGAAAGACGAGAAAATGTTACCAACGAGGCCATTGCCACCGAGACAGTTGGCCAATCACTTTCAGCGGAAATCGTCCCTGGGTGGGACGATTTCTGACTGTAAATCGTCCTTGGGTGGGACGATTTCTTCTGTGTTGGGGAAGCCGAACTGACACGCTCCAATGTCGACTCCCGAGGTCTCCAAAACACCTGCAAATAAGGGGGTTATGTAATTGGGGCCATTTTGGGACGACCCAGATGGTCGGATTCTCCCAATTTGGCCTCTATATTCAGGAATTTGATATCGCCACCTGCAAGTCAATGAAACAACAAAGCAACACAAAACATACTAGAATCTAACCAAAAGTTACAAAATTGCAGCTATGGGTTAATCAAACCTAATAAAAAAAAATGCAACCTGAAAAAGTAATCTAAAATGCTCTAAAACTTAAAATAGGACTTGGGAAGTGCGGGGGTGCCCAAGTGGGCCTCCCACTGTTGGCACTTGATTTTGGAGCCAATCCACTAGGGATGGGCCCAAAACATCTTAGGATTGGGGGGTCGGCGAATTGGTTGGTTCAGATGTCCATGTGTTGGATTTGGGTCAGGTTCGAGCTTCCAAATGCCACCCAACAACCTCCCTTGCAAAAGAGATTGGTGGATGTGGGAAGGTGAACCAAAAGGGATGAAAGTGGGTCTTCAACTCGGCAACACTTTGTTGCTTGAAAACTCCTTCAACCTGTATATCTTGGGTGAGAAAAGTCTCACCTTTTATAGACCCAAGGGGTCTCTTTTGGGAGGGAAGCACAAATGCCATGTGTTGGTCATAGGCGCCATGTGGCAGTCTTGTCTTCCCATGAGGGAGGGGAGTCCTCCATTGACTTGGGCTTTCATAACTACCCTTGTGACAGTCCTCAAATGGCCTATTTGCCCACTCACACACGCGTGCGAGGCAGGAGTCATCAACTGGCTGTTCTGGGCTGCCACTTGGCCTCATTTGTCTTTTTGCCCGTTAAACTTGGAAATCGTCCCACCCAGGGACGATTTCAGAAATCGTCCCTAGGTGAGACGATTTCAAGTTAGAAATCATCCCTGGGCGAGACGATTACTAGGCAAAGTGTCTAAGTGTGCCAAATTGCTTCTTGACCTCACAAAATTGCTATGAAAGTGGTTAAGACCACTTTTTGACCTCTGAGGGCTGCCCTGGGGGCTATGTTTGTCAAATCGATCAGTGTTTGCAGTCACATAATCGGATTGGTGCTATTTTGGTGTCTACACAAAGCATTGCTAGAATGCATGGAAGTTATAGAGAACAAGACCTTGTGGTCTGGGCTTTAGAAGCCCATATTGCACTAGCTTTGTAGTCAACCACTTCATCCATTAGTACCTCACCCTTCCTATCTAGAGCATTTCAAAATGCCTAATTTAGATAAATTTAAATGAGATGAAGATGCATAGGAGCATGTCACCAAATTTTTGAATCACAATTCTACATTCAAGAAAATGATACCTTACTTTTGAGGAAATTTTTTCTTACCCTCTTTGACCCTACAATAGAATGGTACAATCAAATCCCAATGTATAGCATCTACAACTTTGAACAATTCATGAATGTATTCTTAGAATGCTTTTCTTTTAACACTAAGTAGAAGGCGACATTAACAGACCTCATAGGTTTGAAACAATATTATGATGAGTGTTTCACGAACTATGGTAATAGGTGGTGAATATTTCTTGCTAAGTTACCATACATACTCCCTATGTCTAAGTTGACTTGCATGTTTGCTAAGAGATGCATGAAGCCAATTTCCTTGTTGCTACAACTCCAGAAATACCCAAATATTGAAGATGCTTTAACACAGGATATAAAAATAGAAGACATTAAAATTCAAGAGGGGGAAATTGTAAAACCTCGCAAGAAGGAATGAACTAAGAACACCAAGAACAATCTAATGCAACCAAAGCTAACAATAATCAGCAAAGTTGCTATTAGTAATCTAGAGCCTGTGCAACCAATATCACATCATAAGCCCAACTACTAGGCCACACCTGGAAATTACAATAACAACAATTAAACAAATTAAGGGAAAAACTAGAGACATCACTCTAAGAAGTAATTTATACCCATTGTTGAGTCCATGGACTCTTTATTTGAGTGCCTTTGTGTAACTAAGTCTATTAATATAGCTTAAAGTCTACCTGTAGATTCGAACGCACCAAATCCTCCATTATATCATGAAGACCTATACTACAAATACCATAAGTAGAATGTTCATGACGTGCATAAGTGCTATAGGTTCAAACACCTAGTTATAAATATTTTTGATAGGCATGATATTGAGGTTGATAACACTATTGCGATAAACAATCAATAAATCTATATTTTTGAAGACCCCTTGCCTACTCATGAAGAGTAGGCAAAGCCAAAACCACATGTAAATGAGGTCCATCTAGCACACCTTAAAAAATATTTCATTGAAATGGTTAGCTTTATGACAATGAATAAGCGTTATCTAAGTCAAGTTGCACCACCTGTGGCTTCAAGTGATATTCCTTCAACATCATAGCCTCTACCACCTCCAGTGTAAAACCTTCCACCTTGGTTGATGATCACAATAAATAGTAAGCTTTATCAGATCTTGCAAATAATTTATCTTTGCTTTCCATTTATCATATTATTCAACTATCTCCACCTCATCAAGAAGCTCTCAAGAAGATCCTTAAGTCAATTGAACTATAGCCCCAGGAGTCTAACTCCTTTAACAATTTCCAGGGGAATTTTTGACAATACATAGAACCAGTAATCACCTTTCATGAGCATGAAATCAAGCTAGTACTAAATGACATGGTGGATCCTCCCTTGCACATCATCGCATGTGTAAATGGAACACCTTACAAGAGAGTTATGATTGATACTGGTTCCTCCAACAATATCATCACCATGACTGCTCTCAAACATCTAGGGCTTCCAACATCCCATATTGTTGCATCCACATATACCCTTCAAGAATTTAATGATGTTTTATGCTCAATGATTGGCACCATAATATTACCTATTTAGGTGGTACAAAAGACAATACCAACATTATGTTACATATTGGAGTGTGAAATGGCCTATAATATCTTATTGGGTAGACCCTGGATTAGAAACATAAAGTGTGTGCAATCCATAGCTCACCAATGTTTGAAGTACACCTACAAAGGGCAAGTGCATGTTGTCTCTATAGACCTTTAGCCCTTAAAATACTACAACTTGGTGCAACAAATCATTCAGTCAATCTTACCATCAACCCATCTGGACTTCCAATTGAATACATCCAGCTAAGTTTTGACTCCTTCACTATCACCTTCCATTAATCCATCACCACCTGCTTCCATACCATCCTCATCATTGGCACCTCTGGATACACCTTCATCATCATCAAATCCTTCATTGAGGAACATGAGAAAGAGGCCTATTGATGAGATCCCTCCAACCATATCTACCATATCCATAGAAGATATTCCTAGTTTATTAGATGAGGAACCACCTTGTGAGGTAAATATTGAGTCAACTCAAGCCTCACTTCCATATCATCCATCTCTACCATAAAAATTTATAGTTCATCTAGCTATGGCTTGCTTAGGAGAATACCTGGTAAGGAATATCACAATAACTCATGCCATTGAGATAGTGTAAAACATGGGTCGACCTTGTCTTTCCATAGGTTCCATAGTACCTCTAATATTACCCTCAAATAAAACAAACCTTATTTATGGGTGTCTTGAATATTGCATAGAACCATATCAGCAACAAGAAGAGGATGAAGAACCCCTTTTCTGAGGATATTAATTACATATCCAATCCTAGATTTTCCATGAGATATATCCATATTTGCAATTGGTATGGCTATGGTTTGGGATTGTATGAACAAGGTACTTGTATTCCTTACTAGTCACAATATCAAATGTTATATGACCAATCTAGTTTAATACACAACAAACTTGTGGCTCTCAATGTCCTTAGTAATAGTTTACAGTGCCTAAGTCTAAACTATAGGTATGAGCTTTCGTGTGATACCTATGCCAATCCTAATCATGTCCATTATTTGGGGGATTACTTTCATTCAACTATGATATATCAAGATATATCTCGTAATTTCACTCAATCTTACAAAGTCGATGAAATTCTACATACTCTTCCACATGATAGTGAGGAAGAATATCAAGGTCCTCCCTATGAATGGATATGTTATGATGATACAAATTATAATCACTTATCGACTCTTCTAGTTTAGATGGGGTATACACATGGATCATTCCTTTGGATGATGAATATGATTTCTATCTATATGTGTTACCATTACCACATCCTATTTGGTGATAGCTACTACCCTTGGAAGAGCAAGCTTACCTTCCTCTGCACTTATCACCTTCAGTTTTTCTGCTTCCACCACAACCACCTCCACAAGTCTTGTGACAACCTATTGCTAATAGACCCCATCAAACACCCAGAGGATATTGTCCGTCCATCAACATGATTTCCATAGATCTTTTCACACCCCTCAATGATGTGAATAACTCATAAAATCCATTTTACCTCGACCTAAAGGCAATAAAATTTGATCAGGGAGATTCTCCTTCATCTCCTTTCAAGTATTGGCCTTATGATGAAATCTTATAGCCACATCATTTCTTTCCAAGGTCTACTCAATGTCTTTCACACTGAGGTTGAGCCCAAATTTCTAATCGATGATATAAAACTAGCTAATGACATTCATGTGATCCCTACTCCATACCAGTTAGAAGAGGGATGTCATATATCAATTGAACCCATAATTAATAGTGATATCAGTAAAAATTCTAAAAATCCTCAATTCATCAATCTAGAGGAAGGCTTATCCCTCACTGAGCAATCCAATTTTATAGCCCTTCTCAAAGAGAAGAAGGAAGTTTTTTCATGGTATTATAAAGACATGTCGAGACTAGATCTAAATCTCATCATGCAAAATATTATAATTGACCCAAGTGCAAAATCATTTAAGAAAAATCTATGTAAGATGCATTTAAATCTAGCCTTAATGGTGAAAGACAATCTACAAAAGATATTGGATGCCAATTTCATTATATTAGTGGATTATCCACCATGGCTTTCCAATATGGTTCCTATCAGGAAACCTAATGAGAGGGTTTGTATTTGCATCAAATTTTGTGATTTAAACAAAGTGATTCCTAAGGATAAATTCTTGTTGCTAAACATCGATGTCTTATTAGACACCACAACAGATCACGAGATGTTATCCCTAATGGATGGTTTCTCTGGATACAACGAAATTTATATTAACCCAGATGACCAACTCAAAATGGTGTTCATAATGCCTTGGAGGATATTTTATTATAATTTCATGCCTTTTGGCCTAAAAACACTAGTGCTACCTACTAGCGAGCTATGAATTACATCTTCCATGACTACATGCACAAAATTTTTGAAGATTACATGGATGAATTATTGGATAAATATTTATTATGCCATGAGCACATCGATGTATTGCACAAATTTCTCAATCACCTCATCAAACACAATGTTAGACTAAATCCCAAGAAGTGCATCTTCAATGTCACATTTGGTAAACTATTGGGATTCATAGACTCTAAGCAAGGCATCGAAGTCGATCCCAACAAAGTCAAGGTAATTCTTGAGATGCCTCTCCCTAATACCATAAAGTAGTTGCATAGTTTTTAGGGTAAGGTTACATCTATAAAGTGGTTCCTAGTATTGCATACAAAAAAATGGTGCACATAGCAAGGGTAAATGAGATGCATCTTTTTTTCTACTTGATCTAAGCACTACAAAAGAGATACTTCAAGCAAGCATAAAATGACAAGTATACGAAAGAAATGGATGGATCTCCTTATATTAATATAAATTTAAAATATGTAGCTACAAAGTGTCCCCTTGAGGGATCTCAATTGATACACTCATTACAATACTAAAAGAATCAAATCCTTCCAGAAATCCAAGGTGCGCTTGTAGTGTCTTCCTTGCACTCACAATTGAAGAGCAATCTTTTGATGTTGTCGCAATGTGTTATATCATTGATTTAAATTTATTCTCCATCCTAATGCACTGTGATACCTGTATCTACACATAGGAAACTAAAACTAATTAATAGCATCTACATATTAAGATTAAATAATTAAGATGCATGCATCAATAAGCTTGAAAGAGGAAGAATGCAATAAGTTATTCAAAATTTCTCCAAATGCTACCAAAACTTAGATTCATGCATATTATGTTATCTATAAATCATTTAATTAAAAATAGTATGGAAATTATGCTCATATTTATGGTCATCCTAGGATGAGCCATTCAGACCTAAAAACCACAAAAAGCATGATAAAAAAATCAAAATAACTCCACATTGCACATAATTTTAATAGAGAGCATATAATCTAATCTAGAATCTATCTATGATAAAATAGTGGAGAAATTGTACTCCAATTTGTGGCCATCCTAGGGTGAGCCATTTAGGAATGTCACAATTTGGGGGTCATCCTAGGGTGGGACGACCACCAAATATATTGGTTTTTACCATCAATTCCTCTAGGATATTGGATGAATTTCATTCATATTTCTCAAGTAAACATAGTCAAAATACAATGGCTAAAATCCTATGGGCTAAATATTATTGGCCTATATTTTTTATGCTTTCAAGGCTACCAATGCATGCAATAAGAAAGAATTTGGAACTTCCCCTTTAACTAATTATTGTAGAAGATTCATTCTAGAAATGGAGACTCAATTTTATCAGGGTAATTTAATCTAAATTCATCTACCATGTATAAATTTATATTGATAACAACTGATAAATTTACTAGGTGATTTGAAGTAGAGGCAACCAAGCATTAAAATCAAGATACTATCATCAATTTTGTAGGAATATTGATCATAAGATTTGGGATCCCAAAAATAATAGTCTTTAATAATGGTTTAGCTTTCATAGGTGCTAAGAACATAAATTTTATTAACAAATATGGTGTATATTAAAAAATTCTTCCAATTATTACCCATAGGAAACTGGACTAGTAGAATCCACCAACAATAATCTAATGAACGTAATGAAGAGAAATATTGGGGATAATCCAAAAATTTGGTATTTAATGCTTAATGAAGCACTGTAGGTGGATAGAATAATAATTTTAAAATATCTAAAAACCACTCCCTATTATTTGGTCTATGGAAAAAAATTTGTATTAGCACTACATTTATATTTTCTAGCTATAAATATTATAGATCAAACAAAGTTATAAAATGTGAAGCCAATTATAATAGGAATGATAAAGCTACTTTTGCTAGAGGAAAAATAAGATTAAATGATCAATTATTTTTGACAACACCAAGTGGAAGTTAAAAATGGTTGATAATAAAGCTTCTCCAAAGTTATTCAAGATGAGTGATTTAGTTTTAAGGTGGGCTAAAAATAGAGGTAAACTCAAAAACCATGAAAATCTAGAATTATTATGGTGTATGCCTTATATAATCTTGTGAAGGTGTGAAATAAATGCATTTGAGCTGACAAATATGAATGATTACCTTTTTTTGATTCCTACAACAACTAATATTTAAAACCTTATTCTTAGAAGCATGTTCCTTGATCTATACATCTAGAAATAATAACACCTAAAAAATATGTAAGTAGTGGCCATAACAATTTTGCGTACATAAAAGTTGATTTACCAAAATAAAGAGTTACCAGCTACCAAATTTTGAAATCCTAAAAATTCTAGTGGCTAAAGGTTAAAGTATGACTTAACTTGGAATACATATAAAGTGCTTGCACATATTGATGGTTCTAGAAAAATTTCTCAACAAGAAAGTAGACCATATTGAAATCTTCAACATTAATACACCAATGAATTCCTTACTGTTATTTTTATACTATAAGATTTAGAATTGAGGTTGTACATTGCACAAGTGGGTACTTATTTCAAAGGGTGAGGTATCGTTATAGGTAAGAACAAAATAATTTGCATGAGTGATCAATTGCAGTAAGTTTATAGATATGGCATAGTGAAATAAGAGTGGGAATTTTTAAAATATTAAGGAATTCAAGGTCATTTGAGTCTAATTCATGACACATTTATCATAGTCAAATCAAATCTCAAAAGTATCAGAGATGGAGCAAAGAAGAAGGAAAGAAAATTCTTACCTAAAATGGTGCAATCAATTTCCTACAATTCATTCCTATCATATCACATACCTAGGTTTATACATCCTTATCTCGATCTAGTCAGAGCTAGAGTAAAAATTTACAATCCAAAATATAATTTAGTCTACAATTGAATGGGATAGAGGTTGTTTGACATCAAAAATAATGCTATCATAAAATCCTTTGTAGTGTGAGATCACGTAGGCATAAATTCTAAAATAGTTGATATTCAAGAACAAAATAGGAATTGTACAAGGGATAATATCATGAATTGGCTAGATAAAAATTTATGAAAACATACTGATAAATTCCCAATTAAGCCTACAAAATTTGGGTACCATCAAGATATTCTTTCTATGGTAGCCATTATCCTAGGACTAGATATCAACCTATATGTATATGACCATCAAGTAGCTATAGCTTATATTTTTACTAATATACATAACTATGATGGTAACAGTGTGAATGAAACCTTGTTATTTAATTGGGCCTAGTTCTTAGCCTTCAAAATTCATAACCAATTAATTAATTTGAATTTAAAAGAGAAATAAAAAATTTATTATCCATCATAATTAACTTAGTTATTTTTTGTATTTCATGGTCGATAACATGTTGAGCTTACAATTTAAAATGGTAGAAAACAATGGAGTATTTCTCTTCATAGTTGATTTGACCCTTATAATAAAGGAGACTAATTTGTGTTTAAATTTCAATCAACTATTCCTAAGGACAAAATTTTCTTTCATTTATGGGAAAAAATATTCAATTATATCTAGTAGTGAAGAAGAAGTTACATAATGATAAGCATTAGATTAGAGATTGGTATTTTCTATAGAATAGTACTTTTATTAGAGTCTATGGCTTAATAAAATTATCTTATATAGTCCCATATTATGTACTTGAATGGGTATTTACAATGGAGTTTTATGGACAAATAGATGGAGTAGATGAAATTTTTTGTGTTGGGATTAAAAAGGCTTAAACATACCAATACCCATTTAATTTTGGTTATATCACCATCATGGCTTAAAACCAGGACAATGTTAGATGAAAATTTATGAAAGCATACTGATAACTTCCCAATTAAGCCTACAAAATTTGGTTACCATCAAGATATTCTTTGTATGGTAGCCATTATCCTAGGACTAGATATCGACCTATGTGTATATGAAAATCAAGTAGCTATAGCTTATATTGTTACTAATATACATAACTATGATGGTAACAGTGTGAATGAAATCTAGTTATATAATTGGGCCTTGTTCTTAGCCTTCAAAATTCATAATCAATTAATTAATTTTAATTTGAAATAGAAATAAAAAATTTATTATCCATCATAATTAACTTAGTTATTTTTGTATTTCATGGTGGATAACATGTTGAGCTTACAATTTAAAATGGTAGAAAACAATGGAGTATTTCTCTTCGTATTTGATTGGACCCTTATAATAAAGGAGACTAATTTGTGTTTAAATTTCAATAAACTATTCCTAAGGACAACAATTGATTTCATTTATGGGAAAAAATATTCAATTATCTCTAGTAGTGAAGAAGAAGTTACATAATGATAAGCATTAGATTAGAGATTGGTATTTTCTATAGAATAATACTTTTATTAAAGTCTATGGATTTATAAAATAATCTTCTCTAGTCACATATTATGTAATTGAATGGGTATTTGCAATGGATTTTTATTTACAAATATATGGTGTAGATGAAATTTTTTGTGTTGGGATTAAAAAGGCCTAAACTTACCAATACCCATTTAATTTTGGTTATATCACCATCATGGCTTAAAACAAGGACAATGTTAGATGACAATGTTAATGGTATTTAGCTACTAGTAACAAAACGTGTATGGAGCTATGATCTAGAAGGAATATTTAAGGCTAATTTGAAGGAATTTAATAATAAAGAACCCACTTTTCATCATTTTCCCTAGCCAAAAATTGAAGTGTTTAGAAATAACATAGAAGAGCAAGTGTTGAATCTAAATATAAATGAATTATAAGTATGACCTTTATGGAAATAAGGCTATTGTTTTAAGCAATAAATGAATAAGCAGAAATCTTTTTAGAAAAAATTAATATTAATTAAATCGATCTAAAGAATTTTTTAGAATGGTAGATTTTGAGGTATGATCAAGACTATATTAAGAAGTTTTTCCTTGGTGTTTTAGATAATATATTTAGCAAAAAATTAGATGCAAAATATGATACATGGATAGTCAAACATAAATATCAATTATTCCTTGGTATCATTAAATAATAATAAGAAGAAAAATACGTATGTGAATAGGAAGAAGAAGTTAAGGAGAAAATACCTACTCAAGAATAACATTAGGTAGTGCATCTAGATTTTTGATAAGGCTCTAGATTAGAGGAAAGGTTTGGCTATGAAGAATAAGAAAAACACTCATACCCACATAGCTGAAGCCAATCCATCTACTTCTTCTCTTGTGAGAGTGGTTGTAGCCTCTACCTCCATATCATGTCAAGGAACACCAATTCATTCTTCCTAATTTGTAACCCTTAATAGGTAAAGGATATAACAAAGAGGGTTATGGACCCCAAATTATATAGGAGAAAACACCTGAGAGAAGAGGTATGGAAGACATTCAACTAGATAAACCCTAACACATTTGAAGGAAAAAATTGGAGCATTATCCTAGTATGATACATGGTACGTAAAGTGCATAATTACTATGAACTAGTGGATACATGCATGAAAATATACAATATGTAGACCTACGATATATGATCACATGATAAAAGTTGTAGAGTCACCATAACCACTCATATCATCCAAAAAATATTGGCAATAGAAATAAGTAGACTCACCATAAATTTGGAAAGAAGTGTCACTAAGTATTACAATACCATACTAAAAAATTTAGGGTTCCTATTATATGAATGTGATATGAAGGACACTATGCTACTATAATTCCCATCTATATAAGTGACAACTAGATGTTGGAACCTACATCCTTGTGATATTTGTGGAGGTAATAATCAATTTAATAGAATGCTTTTGTATAAAAATAAAGTAACCAATAAAATACATATGATTTATTGATTATGAATGTGTCATAATGACATAAAGTAAAAATAAATGTTAATTTATTTCTATATATGAAAGCAAAATTTGATGGTTAAAAAACATCACAATTTATTAAAGGTAAGTTTTAACATGGAGTAATATAATATTAGGAAACTTGAAATGAATGATTTTTGTATCATAATATGACCCAAGATATAATGAAGGTCTATAATGACAAAACCTATAATGAAATATTACATTAAAATTTCCAAATTTATGGGCTAATGCAATAGTTATAATTCGATAGTAGTGTCATAGAGGTGATTATCTAAAGGTAGATCTAGAGGATAATTTAGATATAACCTAGAGGACGACCTAGACGTGATGAACTAAATGTGATCCAATGGTAAAGACCTAGAGGAAATGATCCAAAGGAATACATTAGAGGTAGAGCTAGTGGATATTAGATAGAGAGAGATCCAAAGCTAGAGATATATCAAGAAAAATCTAAACCTAGAGCTGGAGTAAAATTTAGAGCTATAGGAAGATCCAAATATTGAGCAAGGGGATTGGTGTTTCCTATGGATCGATGTCCATGAACTTGAGCAAGGGGATTAGTTTATCCTATAAATTGGTGTCCAAGAACTTGTACAGGGAATTGGTGTCTCCTGTGGATTGGTGTCCATAAACTTGTATAGGGTATTGGTGTCTCCTGTGGTTTAGTACCCACAAAATATATTGAAGAAAAATATAAGAAATATTTTTACACAGTTTTCTCTTGAGAGGGTGTTTCCATGTAAAATATCTACCTCTCATGTGTGTGGTGATTTATGTATTGTTTCATTATTGTATGGTTATTACTTGAATTTATTACTTTAGAAGGAAAAGAGAAAAGTTTTATCTTATACTGTTCACCCCCCTCTTAGTATAATCTTGTGTTCTTTAATTGGTATTAGAGTGGGTTACTTCATGAAATCCTAACAGCTTGAAGGAATATCTTATAGGAACACACATGGATTAGCAAGAATATTTTTTATCAAATAGGGCTTCATTGTTTGATGGAACTAACTATGCTTTTTGGAGTGTGAGGATGCAGACTTAATTTATTGTACATGGCTATGATACATGGTAATCCATTGAGGATAAGTTCACACCAACTATAGTTCCTCCCATTGATCGAGATGGTAAGAAACCATATGAAAATAATTCTAGGGCATGAATACAAATATTAAGTGGGTTATGTGAAACAGATTTTATGAAAGTCATGCAATGTACTTTAGCAAAATAAATATGGGACAAGTTGCACATAACATATGAAGAATATGATAAGGTTAAAATGGTAAAAATTCAAACCCACAGGAGGATGTTTGAATATTTAAAGATAAAATATGAGAAAGATATTACCAAATATCTACTCCACATTGATGAATTTGTCTAAACTATTTGTGGACATGGAGAAAATATCGAAGACTCTAAGATTGTTCAAAATAATCTTAATGTCACTTCCCATGAGTTTTGATGCAAAAAATTCAGCAATGAAAGAGATGAAGGATATTAAAACCTTAACTGTGGATGACCTCCATGGAATTCTCATAGCTTATGATATAAGGACTAAAAATATCAAACATCCAAATAGGAAGCAACATTTAAAGCTTCAATTAAGACAATAAATAAGGAACCAGAATCAAGTGAAGAATCAATTAGTAGAGAAAAAACTAACTTCATGAGAAGGAATAAGAAAGGTCCAAGAAAACACAAAGGTATGTATTCTATGAAATGTTTTAATTGTGGTAGCGTTTGTGACTATGCATATAATTTCCCATAAGCTAGAATTAGTAGCAGTGAAGAAGAAAATTAAAATAAGAAAAAAGAAAGAAAGACAATTTTATTATGAAAAGAAAAATAGGTATGCTCAAATCAAGCATGAGAAGAAGATATTTCAAAGAGACAATAAGAGTTTTTATGTTGAGGAAGAAATCAATTCCTCAAGTAGCAGTTATGAAAGTCTATCCAATAGTGAAAGAGAAGAAATCATATTTTTGGCCATAGAAGTGAAAGAAGATGCTCATGTTATCAAAGACTAAGGAGATTCTAAAAAATGAATAAGAATCCATGGTTGACATAGAAGAGAAACTTTTTGTTGCTCTTGAAGAGATGAAGAGGGTTAGAAAGAAGAACTCAAGATTGAAGGCTCAAGTACAAGAGGATGATAATACAAAGGTAAAGTTTTCACAAAAAATCATTGACCTAAAAGTTAAAATTGAAGATGCAAAGCGAATTGAAGAAGGTATGGTTGAGCAATTAAAGGCAAAATAATTGGAATGTGAAAAAATAGAACATGAAGTTGTCTCTCTAAGGATGTAAGTGAAATATTCTAATGATAAGATACATAGGTTTGGAAAAGTATAAAAATCATGGGTGACATTATCAAATCATAGATATCTTCATCTATAAATTTAGGACATAGTTTTAAAAAAGGTCAAAAGAAACAAAAATGGGAGTCAAGATCAAAAGTAATAAAGGAATAAATGAAATTAATTGAATAAGAGCCTATGACCTATGCATGTGTATTCATAAGTTATAACATCAAGAAGGAATATAACAAAACATCATCAAGGAACACAATCCATCACAAAAACAACAATGAGAGTATCATACAAAAATATCCTCCAAGGTAGTCAGATAGGTTTTAATATTTCTTCCATAGTTATTATTTCTCATGTAACAAATTTTATCATAAAGCTATAAATTGCAAAGTTTGTGCTAAGAATGAATTTGGTTTCGCCAAGAGGAATTCTAATTCATTTGCACCTCTCATTGACTACAACATCATATGTTACAAATGTAAGAGTTTTTGGTATACATCTAGATGATGTAGAACAATATTGCCTAAATTTTCAAAGTCAAGTAAGAAGGAGAATAGTCAATCTGTTCAAAATAATATGACCTCCAATGTATGGAGAAATAAAATGGAATGAGAAAAGAAGCATAGTAATTTGGAAAATTCACTCCAATCTCATAATTGAAAGTCTCAAGAAGATTAGGTGGTAAGGGGGCGGTATCTAGTGTCTTATCATTCAACCCCAAGGAGCCTTTGCCATTGATGTCAAAGGGAGAGAATTTCAAAAAGGAGGAGCAGCTAGTTAGGGAGAGTAGCTTGTGATCCTGTTGAATTAGAAGATAATTTTCTTTGTAGGGTTGCCATCAATGACAAAGGAGGATATTGTTAGAATTATTGAGTTGTTATTGATGATAAAATTCAATTTTAGAAAGAGGTATTCATTTTAGTATATCTTGAATATAGTCATGAGGCAGATATTGAATGATGTATTCTACTTTTTCCCTATCATAGAGTAAACGCTAGTGAAAAATGAAATGAAATAGACATTGATTGTTCTCAAATGTATGGTTTCTTCCATTCTTGCCATTCTACAAGTGTTTTCCTTTATCATATTTGGCATTGCGACCAGTATTTCTCTTCCTATTGTTTGTCGTAGTTTCTCTCAAAAATTAGAATCTATGAAACAAAGTAAAAGAAAAGCTAGATTTGCAAGAATGCAAAGATAAAAGTAGTAAGCTATGATTTATGGTTTTTTTAATAGATATATGGTTGACTACTAGGATTTAGTTTTGGTGGTATACTTGTCCATTTATCTTTATCTCCTCTAGGGTTTAGTGTTGGTGGTATATTTGTGTGTTTGTTTGTCTCTCTTCCTCCACCCAACCTTGTAGTGATTTGTGGGTCTATGGTATTAGTCTATACTTATTTGTTTTAAAATTCCATTCATTATTCTATTCAGACTTTGAAATCTATATAATATTAATAATTAATATTTTTTTTCAATTTTTTAATTCAAGTATTTACAAAATAGCATATAAATAATTTTTACCAATATAATATTTGGTTGAACTTTAAATTTATAGAGTATAGCTTTATGATGTAAACCTTAAAACCTTACTTTACTTGTATATAATCAATTCCCTTATATATATATATATATAATGGTATGAATGCCTTAAAATTTGAACTCAAAAATACTATAAATGTAACTTATTCTCTAAGTATACCTACCTTAATTTTTTTTTTAGAGGATTGATTATTAGAAAAAATATGGAGTCACATGCCCAAAAATTTGATTAACATTGACCAATTAGAAAGTAAGAGGACCAACTCCCATATATATATACCCCAACTTTCCCAACTTGATGTTAATAAGAATAAAAATCCTACAAAATAAAACCAAAAACATACCCCTGTAGGTCCATCATTAATCCCTACCCTCTAATTAAATAATAAAAACTACTTACACGTCATTAATTTATTTATTTTCCATTTGTATATTGTCACTTCTAGTATGTTTATCGGTACCCCATTTAAAAAATTAAATAAATAAATAATATTTATTTATTAATAATTCGATTAAAAGTGATATTAATTACCTAGTTATAATAATAATTTTATTAATTTTATTTCACTTTATAATTTTTTTCCCGCAAAATCTAAATTACTATTTATTAAAATAACTCCTATTAAATACCCACATCATTAATCCCTACCCTCTGAAAATAAGGTACAAATCATTAATTATTTCATTTTGCTTTTGGATACTGTTACTTTGACTTTAATTTCGTGTATCCTTATTAGTACTCCATTTAAAAAATTAAATAAATAATATTTATTTATTAATAACTCGATTAAATGTGATATTAATTACCCGCTTACGATAATAATTTTATTGATTTTATTTTACTTTATAAAAAAAAATTCCATCAACAAAAACTAAATTACTATCTATTATAAAAATATATAAAAAGGTTGTGAAAATCCTATAAGAGTGATAACCGTCAAAATATATGCCAGCTCGGCAACACTAAGTTTTTCAAATTTATCTGGTTATTTTATATTTATAGATATTTAATTTAGTTGTTTGTTATATTATAATTTTATTTTAAATATTTAAAAGTATAATAAAATCAATTAAAAATATATGTTACATTTATTGTCATAATAATATGGTTAATTGATCAAATAATATTAGTTTAATTAAATTATTTGATTTTTAAGAGAAAAAATAGTTTCAAGTTTTGCTAAGGAATATATACTTCTTAGTTAAGTTGTAATACCACTATGTGATCAACATTTAAAAATAAGGATGAAACTTTTTTAAATCCATATAATTAATTTAAATAAATAAATAATAATAGTTGAAATAACATTATAATATGTGTGGTTAATTTTAATATGACATTAGCTCAATGAACTCCATTCCTTAGCATTTAAAGAGGAGACCAAGGTTCAAATCTTGTCAAGGAACAAATGCTTAACATCCAAGTTTTGTTGTAATACAACTATGTGGTGATGATGTAATGCATTTTAGATTTGAAAATTTATTATGATTATTAGATTTGGTTAGTGTGAAAAACATTTACTACCCAAACTTAGGTTGGGCATCCCCAACCCACCATGATATCTCATAAGGAGGAGAGTTGATAGGGAATTTAACACACATCCACACATGCCGTATTTTGTGTTTCAATCTTATATTAGCAATCCAAAAAATATTATCTAATCAATTAATACAATAAATAATTATAATACACACAACTAAAATAAATCAATTATAAAGCAAGTGAAGCAAGACATTCTATCTGGACATAGAAATTTTCAACTAAGTTTATGTTTCCCTTCTTTATCTTAGAAATTTTGCATGAAAAATATCATAATTTTTTTTATCAAATATTATATTTGCTATAGGATATTCTAATAAATTTCAATATATTTTGAGATTTAGTTTTCTTTCCATTGACGTTAAATTCTTAGAATCACTCTAATTTTTCTTATAATAACTCTAGTGATAGAGGTTAGTGAGTGCAGCTCAAAGAGATCCTCGTTGCTCCAAGATAGGGCAGTTTTTAGTAAATGTTCATGGGCTTCAACCTTGAAAAAAAGGATTGATAGAAATTGAAAATATCTAGGAGTGATTTTGTTCTTTCTTCCCAAAGGTTTATTTTTAGCCATTCTTTGTTTTAATGAAGAACAAGAAAAAATCTTGAAAGGGAGTCCTTGGTTTATAGGAAGAGTAAGACTTTCCTTACCTACTAGTATGAAGGTTTTTCACCTAAAAATATAAATCTATCTATAGTATCTACCTGGTTTAGAATATTTGGATTACCCATTGTTTTTTATAATATAGATATCTTCAAGGTAATAGAAAACCCTCTAGAAGAATTCCTTAAGATTTTAGATATGACAAAAAATGGGTTCTTGGCTATGTATGCTTGGATATTGGTCATGATTGATATAAGTAAAGTTTTCCAAAAATTAATTATTCCTAAGTATGGGGATAAGATATGGATCCAAATCATAGATTATGAAAACCTATACTTTATATGTAGAATATGTCATGAGGTTGGGCATATTAAGAGATCATGCCCTAAGAAGAGCCTAGTAGAATCATATATAGATGATCACAAGAGAAACTTACAAATGGTTATGAATGGAGATGGTTTTCAACTTCCAAAAAATAGATCTAAAAAATAAATAGTGGAGGTTAGTAAAGAAGGATATTGAAAGAAATACTAACTCTTTTGAGGCTTTAGCCTATAAAGAAAAAGTGGATAAAAACTTAGAGGATATAGTACAATAGGTTCAACATATTAAAAAGGAACTACCTAGATTTAAGAATATTCTTGATGAATCTAAGGAATGTGTCTCATCCAATTTTTAGTACTCTATTGAAGTACCATGAACCTTTAAAGAGTAAAAAATTGATAAAGAAAATGAAATTTTATAAGTTAATACCTCTTCAATTAATAAGAAAATACCAGAAAATGAACAATACAAGTCAAAGGATTTTGTAGTTGAGTCAAGGAGATAATAATATAATGAAAAACAAAATTGTGAAAGAACTTAATCTCGAAGCATATATTCCTTGGTAAAACTTGAAACTAATTTGTTTCCTAAAAGATCAAATAATTTAACTAAACTAATATTATTTGATCAATTAACCATATTATTATAATAATAAATATAATATATATTTTTAATTTCTTTATATAATACTTTTAAATATTTAAAATAAAATCAGAATATAGCAAACAACTAAATTAAATATCTATATCTATAAATATAAAATAACCAAATAAATTTGAAAAACATAGTGTTTCTGACGGACAATTATTTTACCGGTTATCACTCTTATAAGATTTCAATAACCTTTTTATATATTTTTATAATAAATAGTAGTTTTGTTTTTGTTGATAGAAATTTTTTTATAAAGTAAAACAAAATTAATAAAATTATTATCATGGGTAATTAATATCACTTCTAATCCAGTTATTAATAAATAAATATTATATATCTAATTTTTTAAATGAGTACTGATAAGCATACAATACAAGAAATTAAAGTAAAAGTCACAATATCCAAATGCAAAATAAAATGATTAATGATGTGTATTTATTAGAGGGTAGGGATTAATGATGTGGGTATTTAATTGGAGTTATTTTTAAAAATAGTAATTTAGTTTTTGTTCATAAATTTTTTTTATAAAGTAAAATAAAATTATTATCATAATGAAGTAATTAATATTACTTTTATTAATAAATAAATATTATTTATTTATTTAATTTTTTTAAATAGAGTACTTGTTAAGTATACAAGAATTAAAGTAGAAGTGACAAAATCCAAATATAAAATGAAATAATTAATGATGTGTAAGTAATTTTAATTATTTAATTAGAGGGTAGGGATTAATGATTACTCTACAAATATAAGTTTTTGGTTTTATTTTGTGGCATTTTTTTATCCTTATTAACATCAATTTTAGGCATATATATATATATATATATATATATATATATATATATATATATATATATATATATATATATATATATATAGGGATTGGTCCTCTGGCTTTCTAATTGGTTAATGTTAACCAAAATTTTGGGAATGTGACTCCGTACTTTCTCTAATAATCAATTCTCTTAAAAAAATAAGGTATATATACTTAGAGAATAAGTTACATTTATAACATTTAGAGTATTTTTTGAATTCAAATTGTAAGGTCACTCCCTATAATAGTTCATACCATTTTATTTTACATATACATAAGGTAATTGGTTATATACAAGTAAAGTAATGTTTAAATTATAAAGCTATCCTTTATAACCATTTAAAGTTTAAGGATTATATTAATAAAAATAATTTATATGTTATTTTTTAACTACTTGAATTAATATATATTAATTATTAATATTATATATATTTTAAAGTGAGAATAGAATAATGAATAGGATGTTAGAAAAAAATGACTAGAGATTAATACCATAGACCCACAAATCACTACAAGGTTGGGCAAAGGAAGAGAAATAGACAAGCAAATATGCCACCAACACTAAACCCTGAAGGAGATACAGACAAACAAAAAAGTATGCCACCAACACTAATCCCTAATAGTTGTACATCCAGCTATTGCAAAAGCTATAAATCATAGCCTACTACTTTTGTTTTTTCATTCTTGTAAATCCAACTTTTCTTTTACTATGTTTCTATAGATACTAATATTTTATATATTAACATAGAGAGAAACTATAGCGAACAATAGGAAGATAAATACCGATAGCAATGCCAAATATGAGAAAGTAAAACACTTGTAAAAAGGCAAGAACTTAAGAAATGATATTTACGAGAATAATCAATGACTGTTTCATTTCATCGTTTACCAACATTTACTCCAGCAATTGCTACATCTTATGATAGGGAAAAAGTAGAATACATCATTCCATCTCTACCTCACAACAATGTTCAAGATATACTAAAATAAATACCTCTTTATGAACTATTTAGAATGCTTTATCCTCTTGTTATGCACAGTGAAATTGTGTGAAGTTCTTCACAATTTCAAAATGAATGGTACGAGCACAATAGAGAAATGTGCCTTGTTGTAAAACTTTGTGATGCCATTTATATGGTCAAGTTCAGTGAGTGGATATGGTCTAAGGATATACTACATCAGTGTATATAGTCTGAGGATATACTAAATATGTCAGTGATTTATTAATCCATAGATCCCAAGGTAAGTCCTTGAATTTCTTATTTTCTAATAATTCCACTTGAAGTCTTAGAGCTAGAGAAGGAGGTTTTATTTTTTTCATTAATGAGAAAGAGTGAAAGCTTGATGTCATGAATCTGCTGACAAGGAATCTTCATCATATTTCAAATGTAGTGTTGAATTCACAATATCGACTTTTTGAGGCCTGTTTGAGGCCTCAAAGGGATTGAGGCAAGGAGATCCTATATCTCCTTATTTGTTTATCATTATGGCAGAAGGGTTGGGCATATTACTCAAGTCTTAGGTCAGGCATGGTCTCATTCAGGGGTGGAAGTGGGATAACAGTTTGCCTCCTCTTTCCCACCTTCAATTTGTTGATGATACTGCTTTGTTGGGAGTTGCCACTATCAAGGAAGCTGGAAACATTAGAAAGTCTCTTGACATATATCTTGGTGCTTCTGGACAGGTGATTAATGAGTAAAAGTCCTTTATATTCTTCTTCAATACCCCCCCTCTTATTCAAGCTAGGATTGCTCGCATTCTAAGATTCCAGGTCGGGACTCCCCCCTTCATTTATCTTGGGATCTCAATTTCATCTCATCCTCTGCCTAGATCTTCTTGGCAGTCTATACTTGATAAGTTTAGAAGGAAGGTAAATCACTAGATCGTCAGATGGCTATCCTCTGCAGGTAGAGTATTGCTTTTAAAATTTGTTATTCAAGCTTTACCCATTTACAGATGTTTTGTGCAAACAACTCCTTCTCGTTTCATCAAGGACATGGATGCTCTTTCAAGACAGTTTTTATGGTCTGGCAAACTTGATCAATCTAAATGGAGTTTGGTTAGATGGGATTCCATTTGTAGGCCAGTTCAAGAGGGAGGCCTTGGGTTGCGATAGGCAATTCTTTCTAGGCAGGCTTTGGCTACGAAACTTTATTGGAGATGGTGTACCTCTCAAGATCAGATTTGGGCTAAAATATTATCTTATAAATACTTGAGAGGTATTTCTGAGGCAGATATCCCTAGAGCCAGTTTGGTTGGGAAAGCAACTGTTATCTGGGACACTCTAAAAAGAGGAGCTAATTTAATTAAGTAGTGTTTGTTCTGGATTTGCAATCGGGGATCAGATGTTCTTTTTTGGTAGGATTCTTGGGATGGACACCCTCCTATCTTGACTCAATATCCCAGGTTACATTCCCTAAGCATTTGTTTCTTGGAAGCAAGCTGGTCTCGGGTGGAGGACTTTAAAAAAATCTAGTATTTTGGAAATATGGAGATGTACAAATGGAAAGATCCACAAGAATGGCCCCAAGGGGGATTGGCCGAGGATAGAGAGGTGCTTGCTCTAATTCTTGCAGGGAGGTACTATTCTTCATTGAGGGATAAAGACATTCTGGATTGGAACCCTAATCCCAAGGGAACCTACTCTGTAGCCTATGGTTATCAAGTTCTTGATCAGCAAAATTTTGAGAGTCTCCCTGTCACATGGTGGAAAAAGGTGTGGAATAGATTTGCTTGGCTGAAATGTAACTTTTTTCTCTGGCTGGTATCTCATAATAAATGCCTCACTTGGGATAACTTGAGGAAGAGGGGATTTCAGGGTCCCTCTTTATGTGTCCTTTGTGGTAAGAATGAGAATGAATCTTCTCATTTATTTTTCCAATGCTCCCTTGCCAGAGACATTTGGCATTGTTGGTGGAGTGCCTGGAACCATCCTTGTTTTCATGTGCTCTCCCTAGTGGAGTTTTGGAGTAGTCTGGGCAGACCTCTAGCCAAGGCCCCCTTCCTCCAAGTGGCTTGGAATTTGGGCCCTTCTTGCATCATCTAGAAGATTTGGCTCGAACGAAATCGATGCATTTTTGAGGGAAGTCATTTGGCTGTTCAACAGATCTGGAAAAGGATCCTGTGTATGGTTCAAGAAACTATCCATATTAAATGTGATGTGGACCCTCATTTGGACTCTAGGGAGGAGAAGGTACGACAGGCCCTTGGTTTGTTTGGGGTTGGTGTGAATTCTTCTAGCCCTAGTAGGATTCCTCAGCTTAGCAAGAAGGTTAGGAGAGAGGGTAGATGGAGACTGCCCCCTAGAGGAGTTTTAAAAATTAATACTAATGGGTCGTCCAGGGGCAATATTGGACATGCTAGAATTGGTGGTGTTGGGAGAGATTCTGCTGGCGTGGTCAGTTTTTTCTTTTCCATTTATAAAGGTGTTCACTCCAACAATCTTATGGAAGCTCTGGCGATACTTGAGGCCTTGCAAAGGGGGTTTTCTCTTGGCCGGCGTAGGATTCTTTGCGAGTCTGACTCTCAAATTTTGGTTAATCTTTTAAACAACAAAAGAGTGGAGGATGTTAATTGGCAGTTGGCCTCTGTGATCATTCAGATTCTTAGAATGAGTGAAGAGTTTGAATTTATATCCTTTGTGCACATTCCAAGGGAATGGAATGGGGTTGTTGATTACCTGACCAAAATGGCTTCTGAGCTATTGGATACTCAGAGTATTGATAACTGGGAGAGTCTCCCGTCTAGGGATTCTCAACACCTACGGGAGTTGATACATAAGGATGTTCAGACTTAATGTGGTTTATTTTTTTGGTTTTCTTTGGGAGTTGACCTTGTCTGGTGATTTAGCTTGTCTTGTTGCTTATTTGAGTCTTGGGTGGGGGCTCAGCTATACTTTGTAATCCAAACTTTTTATCAATAAATTTTTACCCCTTTATTTAAAAGTGAAAGCTTGATGTCATGAATCTGCTGACAAAGAGTCTTCATCATATTTCAAATGTAGTGTTGAATTCAAAATATCGACTTTATTTTTACATAAACAAGCATCCAAAAGAAGTTAGTGTTGAGATCAGGAAATATTTAAGAACCAATACTTATTATCTACTTATTATTGATAATTTTAAGCGTAAAATATTGCATTTCTTTATATATAATTTGACCAAAAAATCTTTGGAGTTAAAAATTTCACAAAATAGTGTCTCTTCCAAGAAGTTTTCAAAAAATTTCGTACACAAATAAAGTTTCTATTATTTTTTCTCAGTACCTTATATTGGGTGTCATACAACATTCATGCATAAGAGAGACTATGTTTTGTATGTTTTTCAATTCAAGACGATAATGACAATGTGGATGCAATTAATAAAGCACTAATTGTGTGCAAGGGTAAAATTATGATGTTCAAGTTGAAAAGATTTAATCAATATGTAATTTTTGTTTTAGATGAGACTTCATAAATTCCTATGTGGAGGTATATTTTTGGGAAATAAATTACTAATCTTTCCATAATACCATTCCATCTGTTGTAGAACATTTTTGGTGACTTCGGGTGGAGACAATAATGAAGACTACATTTAGGTATTTTTTTTGGAATGATAGAATGATGTAAATAGATTTAGATGCCCATATATCTCTACTATAAAAACCTTCAATGAAAAATGTCATAAGTAAAAGCTCCAAGATATTTTAGTCAATGAAAAAAATATCTTGGAGTTTTTACTTGTGACATTGTTCATTGAAGGGCATTTTCACAGTAGAGATATATGCACATCAAAATATATTGATGTCATTATATTGTTCCCCTCAAAAAATACCCAAATTTAGTCTTCATTATTGTCTCCACCGCAATTCACCAAAATATTTTTAGTGAGAGGTGGAATTGTATTATGGAAAGATTTGTAATTCATTCCCCAAAAATATACCTCTAGATAGGAATTTATGAAGTCTCATCTAAAACAAAAATCGCATATTGATTAAATATTTGCAACTAGAACATCATAATTCTACCCTTGCACACAACTAATACTTTATTAAGTGCACCTGCATCATCATCGACTTGAATTAAAAAGCCTAGAAAACACAATCTCTTTCCTGTAAGAATGTGGTAAGATGCCAAAAATTTGAAGCACGTAGACAAGCAATAGACACTTTATTCGTGTACAAATTTTTTTGAAAACATCTTGAGGGAGACACTATTTTGTGGAACTTTTAACTCCCATGATTTTTTGTTCAAAATATCTATAAGAAAATGTAATATTTTAAGTGTAAAATTCTTCATAATAAGTAGATCACAAGACTTAGTTATTAAATATTACCTGATCCCAACACCAACTCCTTTTTGATGATTTTTAATGTAAAAATAAAGTAGATATCTTGGGCTAAATCTAGAATCTGATGAAGTTTCATTGTCATCAGATTCACGGCTTGAAGCTTTCACTCTTGATCATTCATGAAAACATGAAAACTTCCTGCTCATCTCTAAGACTCCAAGTGGAAGTATTAGGAGACATGAAATATAAGGACTTACCTGCAGATACATTGACTAATAAATCACCGACATATTGAGCAATATTGTAAGAGAATTCTATAAAGTAAAAAGATTGGATGTACAAGCTAGCTTGTGAGTCCCATAATTTTGAATTTAGTATCTTACCACAATCTTGGACCAAAAAATAAACTAAGTATATGTTGAAGGCTAGAAAATTTTTATTGTTGACATCACTATAAGCGGTGAAAAATTTTGATATAGCAATGGGCTAGGATAAAATAAATTGGCTATGTAAACTCAAGGTCAAAACCTTTTTGATCATAATATCATCATAAGGAACAAACATCCTTGAAAGAAGAATATCTACCTAGCCAAATACCTAGATTACGGATATCATTAAAATCAGAAGAATGAATCTAACATCCAATATTTTTCTTAAAGGAAGAATGCAAATCTTGGTTAAGGAAAGAACCTGATATTTGATTGGATCAGATTCTAAAGAGGTAAACATCATCATAGAAGCTAAAGGAAGGATGCAAATCTCGGTTAGGGAAAGAACTTGATATTTGATTGGATCATATTTTAAAGAGGTAAATATCATCATAGAATCTAAATTTTGGCATCTTATAACACACTATCCAAATTATTTCCCACTTCATTTCTAAGATAGTTGATATTAACAATAAAGCAATGAAAACCCGACAACAAAAAATAAAGAATAAATTTATCCCTTTTTAGATGAAATCAATTATATCAAACTTGTATGGTCCTAAAAGTATTGTATGGATGCAAAATCACCATACACTCATGAAAATATCATATATGTGAAAGCACAATATGGATGCTCGTCCATACAAACAATGTAATTAAAAAAACAATGTAATTTAAAAAAAAATATTATGAGACAAGAGATTTAAGGACTTACCTATGAAAAAACCTCTAGGTATTAGAAAATGCTTGATGCAAAAACTATAAAACATAGCCTACTTCTTTTGACTTTGCATTCTTGAAAATCCAAATTTTATTTTACTATGTTTCTATAAATACTAATATTTAGTTATATTAGGATAAAGAGAAACTATAGCGAATAATAGGAAGAGAAAGACTAGTAGCAATGCCAAATATGAGAAAGGAAAACACTTGTAAAATGCAATAACGAAAGAAATGATGTCTATGAGAATAATAAATGAATTTTTCATTTCATCGTTTACCAGCGTTTACTCCAGCAATTGCAAGATCTTATGATAGGGAAAAAGTAGAATACATCATTCAATCTCTACCTCACGATTGTATTCAAGATATAGTAAAATAAATACATCTTTATAAATGCACAATGAAATTGTGTGGAGTTATCTATAATTTTAAAATGAATGGGACAAGCACAACAGGGAAATGTGCCTTTTTGTAAACCTTTGTGACGATGTTTCCATGGTCAAGTTCAGTGAGTGGATATTGTCTGAGGATATACTACATCAGTGCATATGGTATGAGGATATACTACATATGTTGGTGATTTATTAATCCATAGATCCCAAGGTAAGTCCTTGAATTTCATGTCTCCTAATAATTCCACTTGGAGTCTTAGAGCTGGAGTAGGAGGTTTTCTTGTTTTCATGAATGAGCAATAGTGAAATCTTTAAGTCATGAATCGTTGAGGTTTTCTTATTTCCATTAATGATCAAGAGTGAAAGCTTCAATTCATGAATCTGTTGACAAGGAAACTTCATCATATTTCAGATGTAGTGGTGAATTCAAAATATCAAATTTAATTTTACATCAAAAAACATCCAAAATAAGTTGGTGTTGATCTCAGGAAATATTTAAGAACCAATACTTGTGATCTACTTATTATGGGAAATTTTAAGCATAAAATATTACATTTGATTATATATAGTTTGACCAACAAATCATGGGAGTTAAAATTTTCACAAAACAATATCTCTTTCAAGAATTTTTAAAAAAATTTAGTACACGAAGAAAGTGTCTATTTTTTTTAGTACTTTTGGTACACGAAGAAAGAGACTGTATTTTGTATGCTTTTCAATTCAATACAACAATGGCAATGCAGATGCAATTAATAAAGTACTAGTTGTGTGCAAGGGTAAAATTATGATGTTTGAGTTGGAAATATTTAATCAATATGTCATTTTTGTTTTGGATGAGACTTCATAAATTTCTATGTGGAGGTATATTTTTGGGAAATAAATTACTAATCTTTCCATAATACCATTCCTTATCTCATAGAACATTTTCGGTGACTTCGGGTGGAGAAAATAATGAATACTACATTTGGGTATTTTTTTAGGGGAACAATAGAATGATGTCAATAGATTTAGATGCCCATATATCTCTACTATTAAAACCTTCAATGAACAATACAAGTAAAACTCCAAGCTGTTTTGTTCAATGAACAAAATAACTTGGAGTTTTTACTTGTGATTTTAGACACCAAAATAGCACCAATCCGATTATGTGATGACAAGCACTGATCGAATTGATATACATAGCCCCTAGGGAAGCCCCCAGAGGTTAAACAGTGGTCCTAACCACTCTCACAGTAGTTTTGGAGGGTCATAGGCCAGTTTGGCATCCTTTTAGCACTTTACTCCCTACTCGCCCCACCCTGGGATGATTACAAACTGGTTTTCTTCCCACCCTGGGATGATTAGCAGTATTCACTCCTAGGTGGGATGATTAGCAGGTTTGACTGGCAAAATTCAAACCTCAACAGGTCCGCCAGTTAACTGCAACTTCAAGACATGCAATTGTGAGGAATGGATTCAAATTAGAGAGAGATACTTCAGTCATGCATGCCTTGATTTTTTAGAGGCCTCATGCAAAGATACTCTAAATAAGGAAGAATATTTTCTCCTAAAATAGGACAAGCAACTCAAGTGGTGCCCACACATGCACATTCAGAGAGAGAGACCCTAGATATACAAATTGGTGAGTCTTCTAACCCCAAAAAAAGGAGATGGAGATGAGCATTCAGAGCAACAAAGTGCTGCCAAATCAAACCCTTACCCTCATTGTTCTTTTACATCCTTGATGCCTCTTTTGGAATGGAGGTTATTGGGTGATTATTGGAAGCGCAATCCGGACCCAAACCCGAATATTTTGCCACAATATCCCACAAAATTTGCTGATACAACCCATAAGATGTTTTGGACCCATCCTAAGTGTATTTTTTTCAAACCAGGTCCCAAACGATGGGCGTCCTGCCATTGGGTGTCCCCCACACTGTTGCAGTTCTAATCACCCCACCCCGAAGCGACTAGAAATATGTGGTACATTTCCCTAATTTTTATTTTGCATTTTATTATAGGTTACTTACATATGCTTTCATTTAAATTTCATGTGATTCTAACAAGTTTTGATCATGCTTTTGTTATTTCCCGCTTTCACTAACATGCAGAGAGCATCATTAGATTTTGGGTGATAGAGGCTGAATTGGCAAAATTGGACTATTTGGGTCGTCCCAAAATACCCATTTTTACCTAACCCCAAATTTGTAGGTGATTTGGAGGCCTTTCGATTGGACATTTAGGAGGTGGATTTCGGACAGGTTATGACAGTCCTAATCATCCCACCCATAGCGATTAGAAATATGTGCAATATTTTTGGACTGTTCCTTTTGTAGTGGCTTCTTGGTAATTTTTTATTACTTCTATCAAATTTTTAGCTCATTTTGATATGTTTCAGTTATCGTTTTAATCATTTTATGCATGCATTGACCGCAGGCCTTGGGGATCGCATGTTTCTCTCCATCCGTAGGTGCTACTAATCATTTTATGTTTCTATGAACATAGGATATCAACACTAGAGGGGTAGAAAGGAACCATAGACATATTCACACAAGTGAAGGTGACATTTGGTCTGCCCATTTTACATGTGGGCACATGGAAGAAAGCGTATCAATCTATGGTGTAATAGAGCCCTACTTAACGCTCCTAGTCCCCAAAATGGAGGAGACATATTGTAACATTATTGTAAAGTGAATTAATAAAAAGGATTGTACTCAAAATTTGATTTCTATCTTTTTTCAATTTGTTGATGTTTCTCTCCTTTCATGCATTTCAGTTCGTAGGACTTAGCGTTATGTTTCGCTTTGGCATACATCGCACTTGGCATTTCCATTTTATTTTTGTATCCTCATGCTTTCAATGGTGATCACAGTGGGATCCTTGTCCCTTGATTTTATGATCAAAATTTGTTTGTTTTTGCTTGCATGTATCAATATTTCAAGCACTGGACTACTGCTCGTTCCACCCTATGGTGAATACAGAGCTGGAATTCGTGCCACCCTGGGATGAATAGGAATTCATCTCACCCTATGATGAATACAGATCTGTTATTCATCCCACCCTGGGATTAGTAGCTCTCTATGTAATTTCAGAGAAGAGACTTAGAGGCATCCGATTTGGGCAGAGAAGAGGTAGGGGTTATGAGCATCCTCTATCATTTTATGTTTTCTGTCTTTGTCATTTCATATTATTTTTATTGCATAGAAAAGTTTATTGCATCATTTCTTTCTTTTTGCAAGTAAAAATAACCCCACACACCACGTGGTAATTTAAATAGTGAGGCGTTGGTCATAAAACCCCAATCCTTGATCAAGAACAATGATGGATTTCATCACCACCTTGGCTTGAATATTTTTTGCATACATAACCCCGATCTCTACTGTTGCTAGACATAAATCCTGATGAAAGCTGACCAAGTGTAGCTGGGGTGATTCCTAGCGCATGAGGATAATTATTCTATGGTAGGTGTCATAAACATAGCGATTACCCTTCCATACCGCCTATGTTCCACATACTATTTTGCTCTCACATACCTATAGTCTCCCTCACGTAAGGGTGGGTATATAAAGAGGTTTGGTATAACAGCCTGGTAGTGGTATATTGAAGGGGCAACCATTTTGGGAGATATAAGAGCCCTCATATTGCATATACAAACAAAAATTTCTTTACAAGGTTTTCAAAACAAACATCAAAACACACTGAACTAGATTTAGGGCACACTTTTAATCCATAAACGAGATAATCATTTCTTTGATTGTGTTTTCCATTTTGTTTAGTGTAGCTTAAAAAAGTGTAAAGAAGATAAAAATGCACACATCTTTAGAAAAACATCACCATGGTGTACACCCATAGCTGAGCCCAATCATGGGCAAAAGCTATAGAAAGTGTACAAAGGAGCACAAGTCGCCTCTGATATAGTCCCAAGGACTTGGTCATATTGCCTTGGTGGCCTGACCCACAAGATAGTCCACATCATGCCATTACAGAAAGGGACTATAAAGGCACCCCTTTGAGGGGCACTCCCACTCAGCGTAGACCCTTTCAAGAGGAGGCCATACATGTGGCACTCAACATAGATGGAAGGGCTCCCTTAGATGCTCGTTATGAGTGGCCACCATGCGACGAAGTGCTAGAGCAACATAGGGTCCATAAGGAGGGACCACATGATTACGTCATCCCTTATTTATCCCTTATTACTGTCAGAAACAATAGGCCAAATCTAGAGCACAATGCTCTTCAGATAGGGTAAGCCAATTTTGCCTGCCCCTTTCACACATATGAAAGGGAGTACGAGGAAGACCACTACAATCATCAAGATCCATACATAACGTGGGAGAAATGCACCTCCGCACCTGCTAGGTATCAAGATCGCCCACTGGGGCTAGAGCCTCGGGTGAATGCTGCTAACCTCAACAGAGGAAAGCGACCCATAGAGATCTCGGATCACCACGACCAAGATAGAAATGTAGGAGAGGCATCTAGGATTCCTAAACACATGATGATGGAACAAATCAACTTGGAATTTTCCAAACATGTTGCCCACCAAGCACAAATCACGTAGCTCAGGCAAGACCAAAAATAGTTAGAGCATCTATATCACCTTAGCAAAGAGTGCATTCAACGTCAGATAGACGAATTGCTCTAGAACATCATGCCTAAGAGGGTCCTAACCCCTCACACGCATAAGATAGAATTGTATGAGAGGCACAACCCCTTGGTGTGAGACAGGTCTCCATGATCTTATCAAATATTTCCTCCAAGACCTTATAAACCTGAGTGGGAGGCAACTCCTAGAAACAATGATGGGCACCCTCCATGGGAACCCACCCATGTTTATAGGTATCACCCTGGAACTCCTCGAGAAGCCTATGAGGATTATGAGCAAGAAGAAGAGTGAGATGAAATGACCTACCAAGGTAGGGGGGATGCTGTCCAACTACCCCTCCATAAGCCCCAAGTTCCCTGTAACCCGCAGCGGGAGCAAACCAAGGAGTAAGATATCAAATCCTCTGATGCATTTAAAGTGTTGTTAGAGATCTTAGATTCTATGGAGACCAAGACCTCTGGGCCCCAAAAGCCCACTTTATGCCAGCTCCGTAGTCACCCTATGCATCCGTCAGTACCGGTACCCCCATACCCTAAACAATTTAAACTGCCCCAGTTGGCACTCTTTAGAGGGGAGGAGGATACCCAAGAGCACGTGACAAGATTCCTGAGCCAATGCTTTGGCATTCGGGACAATTATGCTTTGCTGCTAAGAACATTTATAACCACGTTCATAGGCCCTACCTCATATTGGTTCACTCAGTTTCCAAAACATAGCATCAATAACTTGGATCAGCTAGTGGACACGTTCCTCGAACGCTTCGCCTTCAACACCAAGAATAAGGCATCACTAAGTGACCTAGCTAGCCTCAAGTAGTATGAGGAAGAAACCATGGTGGCCTATGGAAATCGATGAAGGAAGTTGCTTTCAAATCTGCCCTACCTTCCCCCCATGGCCGACCTAACCCAAATGTTCTAAAGGAGCTATTTGAGATTGATATTCATGCTATTGTAGCTATAGCAATATGCCACTCTTGAGGAATCCCTGGCACAATCCAGAATCATTGAGGAGATCAAGATACAGGATGGCAAGATTTCCAATCCAAATAAGAAAGAATGGTCTAAAAACACCAAGACAGGGACCACGCAACCAAAACCCGCTATGGTCAATCAGGTTGCTATCAACATGCCTAAGCCTACACAAGCAACACATCCCTCATAGGCTAACTATCAGATAGTTCCTCTTGACACTTATGAAAGAGAAAATCATCGACAAGAGAAAAATTAGTAGCGTCACCCTAGGCGACAGTTCACACCCTTCACAGAGTCCAAAGACACCTTGTTTGACCGTTTGTCCATGGTAAACTTGATACACCTGCTATAAAGTCAACCCATAGACCCCAACATGCCAAAGCCTAAGGGCTATAGGGAAGACTTGTACTATAGATTTCATAGGTAGAAAGGACATGAACTTTACGCATGTTGGAAATTTAAGAGCTTTGTGCAAGACCTAATAGACAACAAGACACTGACATTGGAAAACCCTGTAGTGCCAAACAACCAACATATGGGAGTATTCAAAGATCCCCTGCCTGCCCATGATATGTAGGCAAAGACCCTTCAAGTAAATGAGGTAACACAAAACTTTCCCATGCAGGGGTATGTGGGGATGATAAGCATAGTGACTAGGAACAAGACGTACCTAGGAGCTTCCCCCGCAATGGCCACACGAGAGGTTCCATCAACGTAAAAACCTCAACAACACCCTACACAACCTCCCCTGCCTAGATTAGTGTCCATGATTTGGACTAGACTCACCCAAAGTCTAATGACCACATCAGCTAGGCTCTCCATTTAGGAGCTCATTCAATAATCATCGCCCCATTGGGAGGATATAATGGAGATATTAAAAGCCATCAAGTTGCAGCCACATGAAGCAAACTCTTTCAACAACTTTGTGGGACATGTAAAACAATGTATAGAACCAGTCATCACCTTTATATAGGAGGAATTGAAATCAGTGACTGGTGACATGGCAGATCCACCCCTGTACGTCATTGCGTGGGTCAACGAGATTCCGTATAAGAGGATGTTGGTAGACACTATCTCGTCTAGTAATATAATTACAATAGTGGTATTGAAACATCTGAAGTTGCCAGCATCTCATATCATGGCCTCCACCTATACTCTTCGAGCATTCAATGATGCGATATGCTCGATGATTGGGACAATTGTCCTACCCATCCAAGTGGGACAAAAGACTATTCCTATGTCGTGCCACATATTGGAATCTGATATGGCCTATAATATCTTGCTAGGCCGGCCATGGATCAGGGACATGAAGTGTGTCCCTTCGATAGCTCACCAATGCCTAAAGTACATATTTGAATGACAGGTGCATGTAGTCTCGACAAATTTAGAGCCCTTCAAGTATTGCAATACGGTGCAACTGATGCCATAGTTGACCCTTCCATCAACATATTTAGATTTTTAGTTGAATCCATCTAACCAGGGTTTGATTCCACATGCATCCCCACTGTTAAGTCCATCAAATCTCTAGCCGGGTCCATCTTCATCATCTAGTCCTTCACCAAAAATGCCACCAATGGTGGCCACATCGAAGGACAAGGGGAAGAAACCCCTAGAAGAGGAACCGCCCCTAGTCTCAACCATCTCTACCGAAGATATGCCTAGCTGAATGGGAGTTGAGATGCCTAGTTCAGCCTACATGGAGTGGACCCAGGAAGAACTCCCATTCCCTCCCCCTCCACCACCAATGATCATCATGGAGATGGCCAATACGAGCCTAGGGGAGTATCTAGTATGGAACATTGTAGCAACACCCGCACTTTAGTCCATGTAGGACATGGGGAGACCTCGCCTCCCCATCGACATTGTGATTCCTTTAGGTTACCCACCAAATTAGACAAACTTTGTTTATGGGGGCCTCAATAATGGCATTTAACCTTACATGCAATAAAAAGAATATGAAGAACCCTTTGCTAAGGATGTCAACTATTTGTCCAACCTAGACATCGCATTGAGATATCCTGGCCAATGTAATTGGCATGGATATGGGTTGGGTAGGTATGAGCAAGGAGTATGAATTCTTTGCCATCCAAGGTATCAAATGCCATACGACAAGTCAAGAGTAGGGTTCAACCACCCCCTGCCCCTGGACATCTTGGTAGAGAACATGCAAGGCCTAGGGATAGGCAAAAAGGATGCATTAGCATTAGATCCATATGCCAATCCTAACAAAATGTACACATTAGGGGATTATCTCCCATTGCTAGCAACCAACCTTGTTGACCTTGACAACCCTTTTGTTTTGACCAAGAAAGGAGAAATTTCGAGGACTCACCTACAATAGGGATGTAGAAAAAGCCAAGAAGGGTCTTCAGAAGACGAGTTAGAATATGAGGTAGCACCTTGGGATCCTTTCGAGTCTGATAGCAATCATTCATAAGTGACCCCCATGGATGATTATCAAGAAAGCCTCTTGGCAATATTCCCTTTGGATGCTCCAATCGAGCAAGTGCCACCTCATGAAAATTAGGTCCCCTCATAGAGAGCAAAAAAACCTCGATGGGACCATATCAATTTGTTCAAATAGGACGAGCCTCACATGTTGCAAACAATTATTGGAAACAACAAAGGCCTTTGGATCTATGATAGCGATTATGAAGACGAGACTGAGATGGCATATCTCAATCATATGTGACAATAGCAATACCCCATGGATATTTATGACATGTTTGAATAGCTACACATAGGGCCAGGGCATAGGTGGGACCTAAACCAGGCACAACTGGACCAACTACTACACCCGCCACTTCAGGTATACATAAATCACCTTCCACCTAGAGACCCTATAGATCCATCAGTGCCAAGGGTAGATCCTATCTTTTTATCCATACACAGGGCCGATCCATTAGTACAAATACCTCTAGAGCCAGATCCAAAGCATAGATCCCCAATGATATCCGAGTCACCACACTTGCGATCATGGAGACCAAAATCATTTCATCAACATGATCTCCATTGACTTAACCACCCCATCCACAATCCAGCTGATCTAGCATGGTCATTGTATCTAGACATAGATGCCATAGACTAGGATCATGTCAATTCACCACCATCCCCATCAGAGTACTGGCCTTGCGATGAGATGTTACATTTCACCCCAGGACAGACTCAGGATGTCTTCCATGCTGAAGAGTGACCCGAAGTCCCTACTGTAGATCTAAATTCAACAATTGATATCCACTTGATCCCAACTCCACATCAGTTGGAGGATGGATCCCACATGTCAGTTGAGGAGACAACTAATGTAGACATCGGCTCTGATCCAATGAATCCATAGATAATCATGTTGGGGGTAATCCTATCCCCTAAAGAGCAAGTTGACTACATTGCCCTTCTCAAAGAGAAGAAGGAGGTTTTTGCATGATCCTACAAAGACATGTCGGGGCTAGATCCGTAGCTATTCATGCATAATATAACGCTTGATCTGATAGTCAAGCCAGTTAAAAAGTTGTTGGATGCATAGTTTGTCATCTGCATGGATTACCCACCATGGTTGTCCAACATGGTACCCATCAAGAAACCTAACGGGAGGATTCACTTATGCACTAATTTTTGATATCTAAACAAAGTGAGTCCCAAGGATGATTTCCCCTTGCCTAGCATCGATGCATTGGTAGACGCTACAACTGGCCACGAAATGCTTTCCCTCATGGATGATTTCTTGGGATACAATCAGATTCATATCAATCTCGAGGATCAACTAAAAATGGTGTTCACAACGCCTTGGGGGACATTTTGTTATAAGGTCATGCCCTTTGGCCTTAAAAATGCTGGAACCTTTTACAAACGTGCCATGATGTACATCTTCCATGATCACATGCATAAAAATTTAGAAGATTACATGGATGATTTGTTGGCCAAATATTTGTTGCACCCAAATCATCTCGATGACCTAAGCAAGATCCTTGATCGCCTCATTGAGCATAAAGTCAAACTAAACCCTAAGAAGTGCATATTTGGCATCACATCTGGAAAAATATTGGGTTTCATAGTCTCAAAATAAGGCATCGAGGTGAATCCAAACAAAGTCAAGGAAATCCTTGAAATTCTTCCCCCAACTACCATCAAGCAGCTCAGAATCCTGCAAGGAAAGGTCGCATAACCTAACAAGTGCCGAACCATGAATACATTATTGCACAGTTATCTAACAAGTGTCGAACCATGAATAAATTATTGCAATTCTTCCCCCAATTCTTCATACCGCAGTTATCTAACAAGTGCCGAACCATGAATAAATTATTGCACAAGGAGGTAGAATTTCACTGGGATGACGAGTGTCAGTCAGCCTTCGATGACATTAAACAATACTTGGATTTGCCACAATTATTGGTACCACCTAGACCAGGAGTTCCATTCTACTTACACATCTCAGCTACTGAGGTGGCACTGGGTGCCATGCTATCCCTGAAAAATGAACTACATAAAGAACATGCTACTTACTATATTAGCCGCACCGCGTCAGTTATGAACTTAACTATGCATACATTGAGAACCTATGCTCGGCAGTGGTGTTTGCTACCAAAATGCTATGCCACTACATGCTAAGCAATATGACGTATGTTATGTCTAAGGAGAATCCATTGCGATACATGATGAGTTGTACTTATCATAGTAGCTGCACAGTGAAATGTATCATGTTGTTGGTGGAGTTTGACATCAAATTCATTGGATAGAATTCCATCAAAGGTCAAGTCATCTCCGATCAACTAGCAGAGGCTCCTCTCGAAGACGATCAACCTCTAACTATAGATATTCCCTATGATGGGGTCTTCCATGTCTCAGAATCGCCAGATTTTGATGAGCTTGAGTCATAGGCCGAAATAACCCCATTTTTTGATGGTTCTAAATGTGAGCAAGGGAGTGGCACGAGAATTGTATTCTTCACACCACAAGGGGCTCCAATGCCTCTGTCATTTAAATTAGATTTCTCGTGCACCAAAAATAATGTCAAATATGAAGCCTTGCTCATAGGTCTTTAGACAACAGTCACCATTAACATCAAACATTTAAACATCTTTGGTGATTCGCTATTAATTGTAAACCAAGTTAAATGGGTATTCCAATGTAAATGCCCAGTTCTACAGGCCTACAAGGCCCTTGTGGATAAATTCCTGGCATAGCTTGAATGGTATGACATAGAGGCACTCCCTCGATCATCGAATCATTTTGCAGATACTATGGCCTCCTTGGGGTCACTAATTCCACAAGACCCTTCTGGTAAGATGACAACCATTCAGGTCAAAATATTATTGCAATCCATGATAGAGTGCGCAAGCTCAGACCTAACGCCAGTAATCCACCTGATTCAGATTGAACCATCTCAAGATAAGTTCTCTCAAATCCATGATTGTCTGACTCATGCCGACTGGGGGTCCTTGTTCTCCCCTATTCCCCTTAATAGCAACACAACACTATTCTTACAAATTCTTTCCCGCTCAAATTTTGCTAGGGATGAACTACAAGAGGGATTGTCCATTCATACCATCAAGGTTTCTTATCAACAAGATTGGTACACACCCATAAGGGATTACCTCAAGTTAGGTAACCTACCACTTGGATTGACAAACGTCGTGAAAAGATAATTTAAATAGAAATCAGAAAAACATGTCTTGCTAGGAGATATTTTGTATCATTGGAGCTATGAAGGAATCCTCCTCTGTTTCTTGGACCAGTAGGAGTTCTCTTGGGCGATCACCTAAGCACATGATGATACATGCAGTAGCCACTTCAGTGGTATGGCCATCGTAAAGCGCATTCTCTGCATAGGCTATTATTGGCCATATTTTGAGCGATATTGTTGCACATATGTAAGGAAGTGTGTGAAGTGTCAACACCATGCTAATTTGACACACATACCTTCTTAGGCCTTGCAACCAATCCAATCGGCTTGGCCATTTTCATAGTGGGGCTTAGATCTAATCGAAAATATCTCCCCTGCATCGTCATGTCATCACACGTTCATCATAATGGCCATAGAGTACTTCACCAAGTGGGTGGAAGAATTCTGCTTACCTCTATGACTAGAACCCGCATTGTGGAGTTTATTTTACATAACATCATATGTCATTTTGGTATTCCATCCAATATCATATCGGATAATGGGATGTCATTCAAGAATAAATATGTGCGTGCTTTGACAATAAAGTACAAAATTCAACATAGTTTTTCAACACCCTATTATCCGTAGGCAAATGGGAAAGTAGAGGCATCGAACAAAATGCTAGTTGTAATCCTCAAAAATACAATCACATATAGTCATAAGGATTGGCACATTCAAATCCCACTTGCCCTGTGGGCTTATCGCACTAGCATTCGAACGCCCATTGGGGCAACTCCATTTTTGTTGGTGTATGGCTCCAAGGCAGTCATGCCTCTCGAGTTGGAAATACCTCCCCTACACATATCAATGCAAGAGTTCATCAATGATGACACTGCACAGCAAGCCCGATTAGATCAACTTACATTGCTCAATGAACGACTTGTCCATGCTCTTGAGCATTTACGTATTTATCAAGAGCGACTTAAGAAAGTATACAACATGAAAGTTCACGTGAGGGACTTCTAGGTTGGTGACATGGTCTTAAAAGAGAACCAACAAAATTCTAACTTGCCACCCCATCTAAGGGATAAATTCATGGCAAACTGGTTAGGTCCCTATGTAATTGATAGTAAAATAGGACCTGGAACATACCGGCTTGCCTCTCTTGAAGGAATCAAGGAACTAGAACCCTTGAACATTAGTCATTTGAGGCCATTCCACATTTAGAGAGCCATAGCCCACCCAAAATCTCCAAGGATTCTCACAATCGCTTGGTCAAACCAAAACACCCCAAAGGTACCATAAACCCTTTGGTCAACCCAAAAGCTCCAAGGATTCTTACAATCGCTTGGTCAAACCAAAATGCCCCAAAGGTACCATAAACCCTTTGGTCAACCCAAAAGCTCCAAGGATTCTCATAATCGCTTGGTCAAACCAAAATGCCCCAAAGGTACCATAAACCCTTTGGTCAACCCAAAAGCTCCAAGGATTTTCGTAATCGCTTGGTCAACCAAAAATGCCCCAAAGGTACTCATAAACCCTTTGGTCAACCCAAAAGCTCCAAGGATTCTCACAATCACTTGGTCGACCTAAAACACCCCAAAGGTATCTATAAACCCTTTGGTCACCCCAAAATCTCCAAGGATTCCCACAATCACTTGGTCAACTCAAAACACCCCAAAGGTACCCATAAACCCTTTGGTCAACCCAAAAATCTCCAAGTATTCCCACAATCGCTTGGTCAACCCAAAATGCCCCAAATGTACCCATAATCCCTTTGGTCAACCCAAAATCTCCAAGGATTCCCACAATCACTTGGTCAAACCAAAATGACCCAAAGGTATCTATAAACCCTTTGGTCACCCCAAATGCTACAAGGATTCCCACAATCACTTGGTTGACATAAAACACCCCAAAGGTATCTATAAACTCTTTGGTCATCCCAAACGCTCCAAGGATTCCCACAATCGCTTGGTCAACCTAAAAACACCCCAAAGGTATCCATAAACCCTTTGGTCAAACCAAAATCTCCAAGGGTTCCCATAACCACTTGGTCAAAAACAAATATTCAAAAATAAAACAAAAACAAAAGATAATCAAAAATCACAAAAAAAAATTGCATCTCAATTCCATGCATACTCGTAAAAATCAAAATACAAAAAAATCCGTTGCATTAGGCATCACATACATCCATTGCATATTTGTTGGTCATACATGTCACAAACACCATAGACTGTAATTGCTAGGCAATTCCATCATTTTCCACATTTAATTCATTTTATAAATACATACATCCAGAATAACACCATCCACATTTTTTAAGCATAGTCAGTTGCCTCCTAAATGTATTTAGGGTTTTCATTATTCAAATGTCTTTAAATTTTTAGCCAAAAACCGTACAAATTCAGACAAATTTTACAAAGGTAGAGTTTTACTTGGATAACGCCTCGTTACGTAACATCGCTACACAATTTTAAAAACATAAAATAATTCCCAAGTTGTTTGAACGCAAGAAAAACCTACAAATCAGTCTAGGGTACCATAGGTGAAAGGTTAGCCTGTTCATTCCCCTGTGTGAATGGTTTGAGAATGCTGAGAATTGACAAAAGGACAAGCTCTTCCCCATCAATCCCCCCTAATAAACAGTCGTTTTCACCACTAGCAAAAATCCCAATCATAGTTGGTCCCCAAAGTTGTAAGAATTCTTACTACACTCCCCTAACAAGGATGAGTAGTCATCCCCAAGGCCTAAGAGATCAATTCCATTACATAATCATATCTCCAAACCATATTTGGTCCCCAAATTCATAAGGATTCATACTACATGCCCCTGACAAGGATGGGTAGTCATCCCTAAGGCCTAATAGATCAATGCCCTTAGATAATAATATCCCTAATCCCATTTGGTCCCCAAAGTCACAAGGATTCGTACTACACGTCCCTGAACAGGATGGGTAGTCATCCCCAATGTCAAAATAATCAAGGCCATTCATAAGCCAAAACCCACGAGCTCAAATTTGAAACCTAAAATGCAAAAGTAAATAAAAGTGTTTATCACCACTATTCAAAGCCCTTGCTCAAAAATAAAAACAAAAAAAGAAAAATAAACAGTGATTTTCATCACCATGCATGAGAGAAAGTTTTCCAGCAAGTTGAGCAACTGAATAATGCTTGAGCTTGAATCCCTAGAATTCTCAGCATTCATAAAATCATCTAGGTGATCCTCATTACGGGTTTGGTGGACAACCTACTTGGCAATGGTGGTATCCTAAATGCATGATGATATGTCTATCACATTAGCTTTGTGTGTGAGCAGACCAATGTTTGCATGTGGATGAGCTAGCTTATGGTACCTTAGATTGTCCCATAGATTAATCTTCCTAAATACAACAACAAATTTAGTGGAGTTAATTAGGTGATCCTCAGTACAGGTTTGGTTTACAACCTATCTGGCACTGGCAGTATCTAGAAAAATACCACATAAATGAACTCAATTGCACACACAGGGATGTTAAATAACTTGGTCAAACTCAAGTCTAATTTATACCTTGTTCAAAAGTCTTATAAGATAAATGTAAAGTCTTGACTAGTTAGTTAAAACATCTGAATCTCAGAAAACCTTAACTACATTTTAAAATAAATGGTACATTTTATTACTTACATCACCATCAAATAATACGAAAAACGCCAAAACAAATTACAGAGTCATTCCACAAAGCAATCACATCGTACAGAAAGCCATTAAATCATGTACAATCTATGGTGCCATTGACAAGTTATCAACAACTCATTTCATTCATTCCATATGCATACATCATATCATTAGAAACATCACATTCATATTAACACATGCATACATCATCATAAATAAATGTGCATAAACAGAAAGAAAAAAATTATGACAAGTGTATAAACACAAAGAAAATTCATGTATATATGTATCGTCATAATGCTCGCAGGATACAATAATTCGGTCCTCTGACCTAGCAAAAACAAAGCAAAATCTAAAAAACCCCCAAGCCTAGGGTGTCGACCACCATGATCATGCAGGATCGATGCGATGGAAACTACTCCCCATGGTGTGGGTCCTATGCAATCTCTCACGATGGCTACTGCTAGCCCTCGCATCACACCCACTAGCGCCCCCCTCATCTAGCCACCTATGATGAGAAGATGTTGACTGCTCAATATCACTATCTCTCATCCGATGCAAAGACCCACCTCTAGGGAGCTCAGGTAATCATCCACTAAGGCGGAAAATATCTACCTCCAAATCCATATGGTGCCAAAACCAATCTACCTCCCACTGACAGTATGTAGCCACTACATCATCATGTTGTGCCAACTAAGTTCATAGGAGATCCCTCTCCCACGTAGCATATGTGTCCCCATCCCATCGGTGGTACGCAGTGAATGCATTCTCCCACTCTACAAACTGAATTCATAGGAGATCCCTCTCCTACAAAGCCTCCTCAAGCTCATCGTCCCATCTCCAAAGCAGATCCTCCATTCATGCTATCTCAGCACGATGCCTCACCTCCACACCCTTCAGGACAACCTGGTGCATAGGCATATTTGGGACTACGGGTTGCTCTGGCTCCCACTGCTCTAGGATGTCCTGCATGTCTGGCTACTCTAAAATACTGTTACGAACTGAATCATTACCTTGCTCTTCATATTCATGGTAAATATATAAGGTTTACAAAGAACTCCGTTGAGGCAGTTCGAACTTGCTGGGCAGTTCCTCAACTGAAATAATTAACTTATTTAATGTAATATACTATATACTAAATATTCTAACATCCCCCCTTATTACATTAATGTTGACTACACATAGCATTGCGAAACAATTCAAATTTGACTCGAGCAAGTGCTTTGGTGAAAATGTCCGCTATTTGCTCATCTGTGGGAATGTAGTGGAGCTGAATATGATGCTTTGGAACCTCATCTCGAATGAAATGACACCTAGTGTCAATGTGCTTGGTTCGATCATGAAAGATAGGATTCTTGACGAGATTCAGGACACCTTGATTGTCGCAGAATAAATGTAAAGGAAGTTTCTTTGGAAGTCCCATATTTATGAGGATGCGACGTAACCATATGATCTCGCAGACTGCTCCACTAGCTGCTCGATATTCTGCCTCAGTAGAAGAGATAGCAACAACATGTTGCTTCTTGCTATGCCAAGAGATAGGACCAGATCCAAGGTGAAAAATATAACCTGGAGTTGATTTTCGGTCATCTATGGATCCAAGCATAATCGGAGTCCGTGTACCCTTGAAGATAGAACTTGTTGTTCTTTTTGTATTCCAGGCCGATATATGTCGTACCACGGACATAGTGAAGGACTCTTTTTGCTGCTTTCCAGTGGCTAACTTTAGGATCTTGCATGAATCGTGAAAGATAACCCACAGAAAAACTAAGATCTGGCCTGGTATTTGTGAGATAGATGAGACTCCCAATCAGCTGACGATAGAGAGTACTATCTATTTTAGGAGATTCATCAAATCGGGATAACTTAAGTCCTGCTTCCATTGGTGTGGCTTTGGGCTTGCAATCAGTCATCCGATACTTTTCAATTAGAGTCATGGCATATTTCTTTTGAGTAACTTGTATGCAATGCTTGTATTGAGTTACCTCTAGACCAAGACAATAGTGGAGAAGTCCAAGATCTGTCATTTCAAAAGAGGTATTAAGATCTTTCTTAACTGTTTTGATCATACTCTCTGAACTGCTGTTATGATCAGATCATCCACATATAGTACTAGAATTACTATGTTAGAACCATTGTTCTTGATATATAGATTAGGATCTGCAGGACTTCTTCTAAAACCATGTTGCACTAGGTGACTATCAATTTTGATATACCAAGCTCGAGGAGCTTGTTTAAGTCCATATAGAGATTTGAACAGCTTACAGACTTTCTGTTCTTGCCCTTGAACTATAAAACCTTCAGGTTGAGACATATAGACCTCTTCTTGTAGGTCACCATTTAAGAAAGCACTCTTTACATCCATCTGATGTAGCTGCCAACCAAATTGAGCTGCCATTGCACACAGAACTCGAATAGTGGTCATTTTAGCAGTAGGAGCAAATGTCTCTTCATAGTCTATGCCTTCTTTTTGTGCATAGCCCTTTGCAACAAGTCGGGCTTTATATTTATCTATTGCACCATTTGCCTTATATTTGATCTTGAATACCCATTTGCAACCAATGGGTTTCTTTCCTGAAGGCAAATTCACTAACTTCCAAGTTTGATTTTTCATTAGAGATGTATGTTCTGCATCCATAGCTGTTTTCCATTGATCTTTATTGAGTGCATCTGAGACTGATGTGGGTTCTTTTTCATCTAGTTTTGTCAGATAGACTTTTTCATCTTCCATATCTATATCCTCATCATCTTCTACATTCACAGATAAATCATCAAAATGTTGACAAAGGTCATCAACATTTGTTGTTGCATCATCTGCTCTTTTGTGTTGAGTCATACTGCGAGTAGCGGGCCGATCTAGAGTTAGATCTGGAAGTGAGGTCAATTTTGAATCTTGCAATGTACTAGTATACCACTTAGGAACCTTCTTCTGAGGAGGTGCTGCTTCTTTCTTAGGTTCATCTTCATTAAGATATACAAGTGTATTATTTGATGTGAAAGTTTCATCAAATACTACATCTCTGCTGATGTGTGTTTTCTTGGTTATAGGATCAATCAACCGATATCCTTTTGAATATTCATCATAACCAAGAAATATACATTTTTGAGTTTTCTCATCTAGTTTCTTTCTTTTCTGTTTAGGAATATGCATAAAAGCTTGGCATCCAAAAACTCTTAGGTGAGAAATTGAGGGTTTCTTACCACTCCAGGCTTCTTGTGGAGTTTTTCCTTGTAGAGCCCTTGTAGGTGCTCTATTTAGTAGGTAAGATGTTGTGTTTCTTGCTTCTACTCGAGTATTGTTTTTCTAAGTTTGCTCCTTTTAACATACACCGACTCATTTCTACTATGGAGCGATTTTTTCTTTCTGCAACTCCATTTTGCTGTGGTGTATATGTTGTAGTGAGTTGTCTCTTAATCCCATGTTTTTCTAGAAATGCTGAAAATTCCTTGGAAGTGTATTCCCCCCCTCGATCTGAGCGGAGAGTTTTGATGGAACAACTTGTTTCCTTCTCAACTTGTCTTTTGAATTGACGAAAGTAGAGAAGAGCTTCTGACTTGAGTGCAAGGAAGGAGACCCATATTTTTCGAGAGTAGTCATCAACAAATAGCTGAAAATACCTCTTTCCACCATGACTGGTTGGGAAAGGACCGCACAGATCTGCGTGGATTAACTCCAAGGGTTTCTTAGAGCGAGAGGAACTAGTCTCAAAAGGAACTCGATGTTGTTTCCCTGCTAGACAATCGGAGCATACTGGAAGAACGGATGAAAGCTGAGGAAGCCCTTTTACCATGTCATATTTGCTTAATTCGAGTAAATACCCGGAACTGAGGTGCCCGTATCTTTTATGCCATAAGGAAGTTGTTGCTTGTGTAGTGGCAATGAGGGCAGTATGGGATGTAGAAACTGTATCCAAGATGAATAATCCATGTTTGTAGGAGCCAGTGGCAATGTTTTGACCTTGGTGACTGATGAAACATCTCTTTTTTCCTTTTTCAACTTGGAAAATAACATCCATATTTCGATCTAACATCTGTGGAACTGATAAGAGATTGTTGGCAAGGCCGAGGAACATAGAGAACTTTCTCTATGGCACGGTCTCCATCGGGGAGAGTGAGCTGTAACATCTCCTTCACCTTGTACTTGATAGACTTGATTGTCTGCAATAGTGACAGGTTTGCCTTCTCTTGCGTGAAAGGTTTGAAACCAGGACTTGTTCCCAGTCATATGTTTGCTTGCTCCAGAGTCAATATACCATACAACATCTGATTTGGAAGAGGCAGTATGGGTCATGAGCACCTTGTGTGCTCTTTCGGAGTCATTATCTGAAGAAGAATTTGAATGATCTGAATGGGAATCTGCATAAGCAACATGACATTTTTGTTGGTTACGATGTTGGGGATATTTCTGCTGCCCTTTGCCTTTCTTATTGTGTGAGGGATCATTCTGTTGTTTGTTTTTGAACCAACACCTGTTGGTATCATGATTGTTCATATCACAGACCTTGCAATATTTATCTCGCTGGAGATTGGGCTTGCCTTTGCCTTTGGAAGAAGACCCTCCCTTCTGGAATTGTCCTTGCTTGTGCCCCTTTTGATGAGTGGAAAGAGCAATGGCAGGTTCCTCATCTTTCTGTACTTGATTGGCTTCTTCAGTTTGAAGCAAGTTAACCAATTCAACAAAAGTTAATTGTCTGCCAGAAACATTGAGTGAAGTGATAAAACTTTTGTAAGATGGTGGGAGTGCCCTCAAAATAATAGATGTCAAAAGATCATCATCGATGGGTTTTCCCATAGTATTGAGTTTAGCTTTCAATTCTGCCACTTTGCAGAGAAACAATTCAACAGTCTCCCCTGAATGCATTGTGAGATTGTGAAGCTGGGTTTGTAGGTGAAGAATTGTGGAATTATTCTTTCCTTCATACACAGTAATCAATGCCGCCCAAGCATCTTTACTGCTCGTGGCATCACAAATATGAGGTTGGACCTCATCTGTTATGGCAAGTAACAAAAACATAAGGCCCTTCCTGTCCTGATCATCAAATGCATCTTGATCTGTCCCTGCTGTGGTGGGACGAGAGGTAGTGCCACTGACAACATCCCATAGTTTTTCGACCTGAAGAATGGCTTTCATTTTATGCTTCCATGGCACAAAATTGGTGCCTTTGAGCAATTGGGCATCTGAAAGATACTTGTGCACTGTAGCCATTGTTTAGGGTTCCTTATAGCGCCAAATGGTCCCCTTTTCGATATACCGTTGCCAGGCCAGTTATACCTGAACTGAAGCAAAATAATACCCGCCCTTACGTGAGGGAGACTATAGGTATTATGAAGATCAGAACGGTACGTGGAACATAGGCAGTACTGAAAAGGATTGCTTTGTTGATGGCACCTACCTTAGAAAGACAGGAAACCGCATGCGTGGGGCGTAACTTCCCCTAAACACTTTGGAGTCCAGGACTTTCGTCAGGATTTACGCCTAAACACAATAGCAATAGGGATAAAAAATTTACTCAAAGAGATGTTAATGACACCTACCTGAGAATCTTCGGAAGAAGAGAATCAGTTGGAGGGAATTAAGTCAAAAAACAAAACTAGGAGAAAATTAGTGTTGTGGAGAGAACATCAAGTAGATGATCAATGAAGATCCCTGTGGAGAACCTGTGCAACATGAGCTGAGAGAAGTAGTGGATGCTTTGATGGAGATGATTGTTATTTGCAGAAAAGAAATGCAATAATCAAAACAAGCATGCTCACAAAAAAAATGCTTCTCACATAGGTGTCGGCTTCAACCGAAAATGCACCCAAATTTGACAGATAAAAAAGGTGTCGAGTAAAATCGAAAATGCACCTTGGAGTTGCTATCTATGCCTTTTGCTGAGGATTTGAAAAAAAATTGAATTCCCCCTCTATCTTGCAAAATAGAGTATATCTTGAAAAATTCCAAATATGCCTCTTAACAATTGTTTTTGAAGGAGGAAAAAAAAAATTGACATGCCGTCAACAAGACCCGGCGTCACCTTGGCAGCAATTTTTATCAACTCGAAGGGGTTTGAAACCCCAACCACTCCATAAAAAAAACGTAAGCGATGACGAAGAGAACCATCACGGCCACTGTGGCGCGTGTGAATGCACAGCCACTTAAATTTATTGATCGCCAAGCACGTTAAAGGCAAAATAAAAAAACGTGCAGCAAACCATTTTTTTTTAAATGAAAATGAGACCAGAATTTTCGTCCTGCAATCAGAGTCCTCGGATGGAGATCCTCCACAAACGGCCGCCGTTGGATGAGCGAGGGTGCCGCCACCACCACCTTCCTCGACAAAGAGCTTTCACGTGAGAGTAAAAAAACTTTTTCTCGGGCGTCAAGAGCTTTCACGTGGCCTAAATGCACAGCGAATACCGCAGCACAATTTGGTGTTGCAGTGAATTCTTGGACCGGTGACTGCGCAGAAGACTTCTCCTGCAGCCAACCGCTGTAATGCAACAAATTTTTTTTTAATTAAACTGTCCGTTCGAAACAGACCGCCGCCACTGTGTCGCGATGTGAGTTCGACGGCAATGCAAACGCCTCCGTTGTGCGGCCACCGAGTTCACTGCTCGGCCCTGGTCCGCTTTCGCTACGGGTATCCGCCTTCGCTACGAAACGAAATCCAAAAACGGAAAAAAATAGTTCCGCTTCCGCTTACTGAACGAAAATCCAGCCACAAACGCAAACGCCCCAAACAAACTTGAAAAATAGCAGGATCACATTAGTCTTCATGCGCTGGATTTTGGATTGCAGTCTTCGGCGTCAATGGCTCCTCGAAGAATGCATTGCCTGGAGTGAATCTAGAAATGGAGTGCGTGAGTAGCACATTGCCCATAAAGAATACACATTGCCCAGAATTCATTCATTGCTCTGATGCCATGTTACGAACTGAATCATTACCTTGCTCTTCATATTCATGGTAAATATATAAGGTTTACAAAGAACTCCGTTGAGGCAGTTCGAACTTGCTGGGCAGTTCCTCAACTGAAATAATTAACTTATTTAATGTAATATACTATATACTAAATATTCTAACAAATACCAAAATCATCCCCCCCAAAGCTATCAACCTCCACCATGTTCGCATCCTTGAGTGGAGCCCCCCAACCCTCTCTTGATGCCTCTGCACCCTCACCACCTACTACTGCCACCTCTGGACCCCCTAGCAGCCCCTCGCCTTGCCACCGTCATAATTTCCACCGTTGGTCGTACTCAACAGTCACCCTGACATTGTCCATGTTAGGGACATCGATCGTAGGATCCGACTCCTCACCAAGCAGCTTGATGATAGGCCAGGCTAGAGTCCTCTCATCGCTCTGATGCTTATAGATCAAGGGCTCACAAGGAAACCCCTAGTGCACCACAAATTGTTGTGTCACTCGGATGTCCATGAAGTACTCCTGCTCGGTCCTTTTTCTCCCTATCAACCATCTCCCCCTGTGCATATGCCAGAGCCACTCTCTAGCCTTATGCCAAGCTAGATAGTCTAGATATGGGTGCCAGAACACCTCCCCTAGATCAAGCCAAGTGAAGGCATCAGCATAATGCCCTATGGTACCTACCCACCATCGAATCTGCCCCTTCTACTTAGACCACCGCCATAGAGTTGCATACCCTATATCCCTGTCAACCATATCTGCCCATGTGGTCCATGGAAAATCCTATGGCTGCTCCACTGCTATGTGCTACCACCCCCAACATTACAACAGGTAGCTGCACCCAATCCCCTTCTGCATCTGACAGCGGACCTCGTACAGCTCATCATAAAGTTATGCCAGAAGCGTCTGTCCCCACCTCATAATCAAAGGTTCCTTCATCAGGCACTCAACCAATCTGAACACTACCTCCAGCAGGTTCCATGGGAACCTCATGCCCGAGGAGTCAAGTAGTAGCATGTTTGAGATGAGGATCATAAGCAATGCATGCCTCACCCCCACCATGCCCCTTTATAGCCACCATCGCACCAAGATACTACCAATTAGGAAATCTCCCTCTGCCCACTCCACCAGACTATCCACCCCCATCTCCACTCCATGCCCAAAGCATGATGTTAGCACAACCATCCACTGATCATGTGGCATAGTCCGAATTGGCAGCCCGTCTATCAAAATCCATAGAATCTGATAGACATCCTCTAGAGTCACTGTCATCTCCCCTATTGGGAGATGAAAGGTATTAGTCTGGGGATCCCACAAGTTGATCAGGGTCATTAGATAGGCCCGATACCCCACCAATAGCTCTAGCTGAGTCACCTACTTGATCCCAAGGGCATCAAGCCTCTCCAAATCAGCCACAGTCAATGCCTCCTGTGCTTTAGAAAACACCATAGGAACACGGTACCGGATCTTCACAACCTGCAAAAGAAAACAAATCAAAAACATTAAACTAGGATAAAACAAATAAAATTGTACAACACTAAAACAATATACAATAATGTATACAAATTGTACAGATCAATATAAACTGTACAGCCACAGTAACAACATTGTACAGACAAACAAATCACAAACATTTTAACCTAGGGTTTTTTTAACTCTAGTTTAAACTACAAAAAAAACAAAATAACAACAAACATTTAACCTAGGGTTTTATTTCTAACTCTAGTGTAAACCAAAAACAACAAGAAAAATTCCAAAAACCAATTTGTCAGTACCTAGGGTTTTTAACTCTAACATCCAACTGATAAATAACAAAAAAAGAAAAAAATTCAAAAACAAATACTAGGGTTTTCATCCTAGTCTAAAAGTTTCATCCTAGTCTAAAAGGACAAAAATACAAAACAAAAATTAACAGTTAACCTAAGTTTTTCATCCTAGTCTAAACTGACACAAAAACAAAATCTATAAAACAAATAGTTAACCTAAGGTTTTCATCCTTGTACAAACTGACAAAAATACAAAATCACTAAAAAAACAATTAACCTAGGGTTTTCATCCTAGTCTAAACTGACATAAAAAATAAATACAAAAATTAACAGTCTAACCTAGGGTTTATAATTCTAGTTTAAACTACAAAAAAATCAAACAAAATAACAACTAGGGTTTCTAACTCTAATTAAACAGACATAAAAATTTACCCTAGGGTTTTCATTTTACTGTCACACTAAAAATACAACACACAATAAAAGTTTTTAGTTCCTAGGGTTTAACATTAATCTAAAATTGATAAACAACAGACAACAATATAAAAAAATAAAAATACGCTAAGTTTTCAATCTTAGTTTAAACTAGGGTTTTATTTTTAGCTTAAAAACAAATTCACACACACAACACACATTTAATTAGGTTTTTCATTTTTATAAAAACAAAATACAAAAGAATAAAAACGAATTGTGGTTTTAAAAACTGTAACACAAACCATAGTACAGAGGAGGATTACTTATCGGTCTTGCTTCGGATCCACCACTTGATGATCCGATCCATGAACTCATGGTGTCTGAGAAAATTTGATGGCACTCCACTATGCGAACTCGACCTTCTCCTCCTCACAGCTCTCAAATGCTAGGAAAAACAAATGCAAATGAGCCCAAACCTAGTTTTGGCCCTTAAATAGGATTTTATGCCTATATTCATTCCCCCTGGGATGATCACTCTATTTAGTGCTTGTACCACCCTAGGAATATTACAAAACTGGTATTCGTCCCACCCTGGGATGATTACAGAGCAAGAAAATCAAAAACAGCAAAAACTGCACCAAAATGCACAAAAAAATAGCAATAAACTTGCCGATCAAAGGGGCATTTGTGCCTATGATTCTTGGCATGCAAAACCAACATTGGGATCACAAATACTCACTAGCCTACTCCCTAAGAAGGTTACCATAGCCGGAACACTCCACGGAAGGACATATTTTTGAGAATTTCATCCTGAAACGACGTCACAAAAAGGGTCCAAACCCACTCAAAAATAGCAATAAACTTGCCGATCAAAGGTTCCTTTGTGCCTATGATTATTGGCATGAAAAACTGATGTTGGGGTCACAAATCCTCACTATCCTACTCCCTAATAAGGCTACCATAGTCGTACCGTTGCACGGGAGGACGGATTTTCAAGAATTTCATCCACAAATGGTGTCACAAAAAGGGTCCAAACCCACTCAAAAATAGCAATAAACTTGCCGATAAAAGGGGCCTTTGCACCTATGATTCTTGGCATCCAAAAATGACATTGGGGTTACAAATACTCACTATCCTACACCCTAATAAGGCTACCATAGTCGGACCGCTCCACGGGAGGATGGATTTTTGAGAATTTCATCCCCAAATGACATCACAAAAAGGGTCAAAACCCAAACAAAAATAATAATAACATTGTCGAACGAAGGTGCTTTTGTGCCTGACATTATGGACATACAAAATAGACGTTGGGGTAACAAATTGTCACTATACTAATCCCTAAGAAGGATACCATAGCATGACCGCTCCACGGGAGGACGAATTTTTGATAATTTTAGCTCCAAAATGCGTCACAATAGTTTTGGAAGGTCAAATGTCAGTTTGGCACCTTTTTAGCACTTTTATCCCTACTCGTCCCACCCTAGGATGATTACAAATTGGTATTCATCCCACCATGGGATGATTAGCAGTATTCGCTCTTGGGTGGGGCGAATAGCAGGTTTGACTGGTAAAAGTCAAACCTCGACAGGTCAGCAACTTAAATGTAACTTCAAGACATGCAATTGTGAGGAACAACTTCAAATCAGAGAGAGATCCTTCAGTCATGCATGCCTTGATTTTTTGGAGGCCTCATGCAAGGAGACTCTAAATCAGGGAAGAATATTTTCTCCCAAACTAAGACAAGCAACTCAAGTGGCGCCCTCGTATGTGCATTCAAAGAGAGAGACCCTAGATCTATAAATTGGTGAGTCTTCTCACCCCAAAAAAAGGAGATGAAGAGGAGCATTATGAGCAACAAAGTGCTACCAAATCAAACCCTTACCCTCATTGTGCTTTTACATCCTTGATCTCTCTTTTGGAAGGGAGGTTATTGGGTGATTATTGGAAGCACAATCCGGACCCAAACCCAAAAATTTGGCCATAATATCCCACCCAATTTGCTGACACAACACCATAAGAGGTTTTGTAACCATCCCAAGTGGATTTGTGTTGAAACCAGGTCCCAAACGGTGGGCGTCCTGCCCCTGGGCACCCCCCGCATTGTTGTAGTTCTAATCACCCCACCCCAGAGTTATTAGAAATCTATGGTAGATTTTCCTAATTTTTATTTTGCATTTGATTATAGGTTACTTACATATGCTGTCATTTAGATTTCATGTGATTCTGAAAAGTTTTGATTATGCTTTTGTTATTTCTCGCTTTCACTAACATGCAGGAAACATCATCAAATTATGGGTGATAGGGGCCGAATTGGAAAAATACGACCATCTGGGTTGTCCCAAAATACCTCGTTTTACTTGACCCCAACTTTTCAGGTGATTTGGAGGCCTCTGGACTAGAAATTTAGGAGGTGGCTTTCAAACAGGTTATGATAGTCCTAATCATCCCACCCTAGAGTGATTAGAAATTTGTGCAAGATTTCTGGACTATTCCTTTTGCAGTGGATTCCTGGTAATGTTTTATTACTTTTGTCAAATTTTTAGCTCATTCTGATATAATTAGTTATCATTTTAATCATTTTATGCATGCACTAACCGCATGCCTTGGGGATTGCATGTTTCTCTCCATCTACAGGTGCTACTAATCCTTTTCTATTTCTATGAACATAGGATCTCAGCACCATAGTGGCATCAAGAAACCATAGACATATTTACACAAGCAGTGACGACATTTGGTCTGCCCATTTTACATGTGGGCACACGGAATAAAGCGTATCAATCCATGGTGTGATAGAGCCCTACTTAACTCTCCTAGTACCCAAAAGGGATGAGACGTATTGTAACCTGATTGTAAAGTGAATTAATAAAAATGGTTGTACTCGACATTTGCTTTCTATCTTGTTTCAATTCATTGATGTTTCTCTCCTTTCATGCATTTCAATTCGTAGGACTTAGTGTTACGTTTCACTTTGGCATACATCGCACTTGGCATTTCTATTTTGTTTATGTATCCTCGTGCTTTCAGTGACATTTTTCATTAAAGTTCATTTTCATAGTAGAGATATATGGGAATCCAAATCTATTGACGTCATTTTATTGTTCCCTTCAAAAAAATACCCAAATGTAGTCTTCATTATTGTCTCCACCACAATTCACCAAAATATTTTTATGGAAGATGGAATCGTATTATGAAAATATTTGTATTTAATTCCTCAAAAATATACCTCTAGATAGGAATGTATAAATTTCATATAAAAAAGAAATTGCATATTGATTAAATCTTTGCAACTATAATATCATAATTCTACCCTTTCACACAATTAATGCTTTATTAAATGCACCCACATCGCCACTAACATGAATTGAAAAATGTACAAAACACAGTCTCTCTCCTACATTAATGTGGTAAGATGCCCAAAATATGAAGCACTTAGAAAAGCAATAGACACTTTCTTCGTGTACCAAAATTTTTAAAAACTTCTTGAGGAAGACACTATTTTGTGGAAATTTTTAACTCCATGATTTGTTGGTCAAACTATATATAAGAAAATGCAATATTTTATGCGTAAAATTCTCCATAATAAGTAGACCACAAGACTTGGTTCTTAAATATTATCTGAGCCCAACACCAACTTCTTTTGGATGCTTTTTAATTTAAAAAATAAATCAGATATCTTGAATTAATGGCTACATCTAGAATCTGATGAAGTTTCATTGTCATCAGATTCATGGCTTGAAGTTTTCACTCTTGTTCATTCATGAAAACATGAAAACGTCCTGCTCATCTCTAACAATCCAAGTAGAAGTATTAGGAGATATGAAATTCAAGGGCTTACCTTGGGATCTATGGACTAATAAATCACTGAAATATTGAGAAATATTGTAAGAGAATTTTGTAAAGTAGAAATATTGGATGTACAAGCTAGCTTGTCAGTCCTATAATTTTGAATATAGTATCTTACCACAATATTGGACCAAAAAATCAACTAAGTATATGTTGAAGGCTAGAAAATTTTTAGTGTTGACATCACTATAAGTAGTGAAAAAATTTGACATAGCAATGGGCTAGGATAAAAAAATTGGCTACGTAAACTCAAGGTCAAAATATTTTTGATCATGATATCATCATAAGGAACAAAAAATCCTTGCAAGAAGAATATATACCTAGCCAAATACCTAGGTGGTGGATATCAATAAAAGTTGAACAATGAATCTAACATCCAATATTTTTCCTAAAGGAAGAATGCAAATATTGGTTAAAGAAATAACCTCATATTTGATTGGATTAGATTTTAAAGAGGTAAACATCATCATAGAAGCTAAAGGAAGGATGTAAATATCGGTTAAGGAAAGAACATGATATTTGATTGGATCATATTTTAAAGAGGTACATATCATCATAGAAGCTAAAGTTTAGCATCTTGTAACACACTATCAAAATTATTGATCACTTCATTTCCAATATAGTTGATATTAACAATGGATCAATAAAAACTTGACAACAAAAAATAAAGACTAAAGTTATCAATTTTTAGATGAAATCAATTCTATAAAACTTGTATGGTCCTAAAAGTATTTTATGGATGCAAAAGAACCATACACTCACGAAAATATCATATATGTGAAAGCACAATATGGATGCTCATCCATACAAACAATGTAATTAAAAAATAATAATGTAATTTAAAAATAAATATTAGGAGACATGAGATTTAAGGACTTACCTATGAAAAAACCTCTAGGTCTTAGGAAATGCTTGATTTAAAAACTATAAATCATAGCCTACTAATTTTTTCTTTGCATTCTTTCAAATCCAACTTTTTTTTTACTATGTTTCCACAAATACTAATATTTCATTATATTAGGATAGAGAGAAACTATAGCAAACAATAGGAAGAGAAAGACTGGTAGCAATTCCAAATATGAAAAAAGAAAACACTTGTATAAAGGCAAGAATGGAAGAAATGATGTCTATAAGAATAATCAATGACCATTTATTTTCATCGTTTACCAGCGTTTACCCCAGCAATTGTAGGATCTTATGACAGGTAAAAAGTAGAATACAAAATTCAGTCTTTGCCTCATTACTGCATTCAAGATATACTAAAATAGATACCTCTTTCTAAACACTTTAGAATTTTTTTTCCTCTCTTTATACACAGAGAAATTGTGTGGAGTTCTCCACAATTTTAAAATGAATGAGACAAGTACAACAGGGAAATGTGTCTTGTTGTAAACATTTGTGACGTTGTTTCTATGGTCAAGTTCAATGAGTGGATATGGTACGAGGATATACTACATCAGTGTATATGATCTGAGGATATACTACATATGTCGATGATTTATTAATCCATAGATCCCAAGGTAAGTCCTTGAAATTCTTGTTTTCTAATAATTCCACTTGGATTATTAGATCTAGAGTAGGAGGTTTTATTGTTTTCATCAATGAGCAAGAGTGACAGCTTCAATTCATGAATCTTCTAAAAAGTAAACTTCATCACATTTCAGATGTATTGGTGAATTCAAAATATCAACTTTCATTTTACATCAAAAAGCATCCAAAAGAAGTTGGTGTTGAGCTTAGGAAATATTTAATAACCAATACTTGTGATCTCCTTATTATGGGAAATTTTAATCGCAAAATATTACATTTGCTTATATATAGTTTGACCAACAAATCATTAAGTTAAAAAGTTTCACAAAATAGTGTCTCTTTCAAGAAGTTTTCAAAAAATTTGGTACACGAAGAAAGTGTCTATTATTTTTTCAGAGTACTTTAAATATTGGGTGTCTTACAACATTAATGTAGAAGAGATACTGTGTTTTGTATGATTTTTAATTCAAGACGACAATGGCAATATGGATGCAATTAATAAAGCACTAGTTGTGTGCAAAGGTAAAATTATGATGTGTGAGTTGCAAAGATTTAATCAATATGCCATTTTTATTTTAGATGAGACTTCATACATTCCTATGTGGAGGTATATTTTTAGGGAATGAATTACTAATATTTCCATAATACCATTCCATATCTCACAGAATATTTTTGGTGACTTCGGGTGGATACAATAAAGAAGACTACATTTGGGTATTTTTTTGGAATGATAGAATGATGTCAATAGATTTAGATGTCCATATATCTCTTCTATGAAAGCCTTCAATGAACAATGTCACAAGTAAAAAGTCCAAGCTATTTTGTTCAATGAACAAAATAGCTTGGAGTTTTTACTTGTGACATTAATCACTGAAGGGCATTTTCATAGTAGATATATATGGGCATCAAATCTATTGATGTCATTCTATCATTCCCCTAAAAAAATACCCAAATGTAGTTTTCATTATTGTCTCCACCACAAGTCACCAAAATATTTTTATGAGAGATGGAATCATATTATGGAAATATTTGTAATTCATTCCCCAAAAATATACCTCTAGATATGAATGTATGAAGTCTCATATAAAAAAAATTGCATATTCATTAAATCTTTGCAACTAGAACATCATAATTCTACCCTTGCACATAACTAATGCTTTATTGATTTCACCTGCATCACTGCCAACTTTAATTGAAAAGCGTACAAAATACAGTCTCTCTCCTGCATGAATGTGGTAAGATGCCCAAAATTTGAAGCATTCAAAAAAGCAATAGACACTTTCTTCATGTACCGAATTTTTTGGAAACTTCTTGAGGGAGACACTGTTTTGTGGAACTTTTAACTCCCATGATTTGTTGGTCAAAATATCTATAACCAAATGCAATATTTTACGAGTAAAATTCTCCATAATAATTAGATCACAAGACTTGGTTCTTAAATATTACCTGAGCCCAACACCAACTTCTTTTGGATGCTTTTTAATGTAAAAAGAAAGCATATATCTTGAATTCATTGTTACATCTAGAATTTGATGAAGTTTCATTATCATTAGATTCACGTCTTGAAGCTTTCACTCTTGCTTATTCATGAAAAAACATGAAAACCTCCTGCTCATATCTAAGACTCCAAGTGGAATTATTAGGAGACATAAAATTCAAGGACTTACCTTGGGATCTATGGACTAATAAATCACTGACATGTTGAGCAATATTGTAAGAGAATTTTATAAACTAAAAATATTGGATGTACAAGCTAGCTTGTCAGTCCCATAATTTTGAATTTAGTATTTTACCATAATATTGGACCAAAAATTCAACTAAGTATATGTTGAAGGACTTACCTATGACAAAACCTCATATATTAGGAGACATATATGTGAAAGCACAATATGGATGCTCGTCTATACAGACAATGTAATTAAAAAAACAATGTAATTTAAAAAAAAATATGAGGAGAAATGAGATTGAAGGACTTACCTATGACAAAACATCTAGGTCTTAGGAAATGCTTGATTCAAAAAAAATGCGAAAACAATTATTTATGAAATCTATTTACAGAGAAAAAGAGAATGAAAATTTCATCGAAATTTATATAATACTTTGAAAGTTCATTATCATTTATATAATCTTTTTAATATTGATTATACATAAGAATATAATCTTAAGATTTCAAATAATAGCTTTGCCCTTATAAGTTTGACATGAAATTATCGGTTTACTACTTAATGGAACACTAGACTCTAAAATTTAAACCTCAACAAACTACACAATAATTAATGGGCCCATGAAATTCCATATATTTTATATATTTATTTAAACCTTAACATTAACCATTTGTAAATATGGGAGTATGGTTTGTCTTTGTATTTCACCCTTTATAAATTTGCACATGGTTTTAAGGGTTGTCATTGTAAAAATTATAAGTTTGCACATGGTTTTAAGAAGCAACATTGTAAGATAACTTTATAAAGTAGAAAGCTCGGATGTACAAGCTAACTTGGTTTTAAGAAGCAACATTGTAAGATAACTTTATAAAGTAGAAAGCTCGGATGTACAAGCTAACTTGTCAGTCCCCTAATTTAATTTTGAATATAGTATCTTGCCACAATCTTGAACCAAAAAATCAACTAAATATATGTTAGAGACTAAAATTTTTTTAATGTTATCATCATTATAAATAGTGAAAAACTTTGACATAGTAATGAATTTGGATAAAAAATTTGGCTACCTAAAATTCAAGATGAAAACCTTTTTCATCATGATATCATCATAAAGAACAAAAAATACTTGCATGAACAATATTTACGTAGACAAATATCTAAATGGTGGATATCAACAAAAGCAGAAGAATGAATCTATCATCTAGTATTTTTTCTAAAAAAATAATACAAACCTTGGTTAAGGCAAGAACCTGATATTTGATTGGATCAAATTTTAAAAACCTAAACATCACAATAGTAACTTTTAAAGTTTAGCATACTGTAACACATTATACAACTTATTTTCCATTTGATTTCTAAGATAGTTGAGGTTAGCAATAAAATAAAAAAAATTAACAACAAAAAATAAAGACTGAAGTATTTTTAATGGAATCAATTCTATCAAACTTGTATGGTCCCAAATGTATTGTATGGATGCAAAAGCACCATATACTCACGTCTTATATATGTGAAAGCACAATATGAATGCTCGCCCATACAAATAATGTAATTTAAAAAAAAAAAATTATTAGGAAGAATGGAATTCAAGAACTCACCTGTTGGTGATGTGATTTGGGTTCAATCCTTAAACCCGATGTGTATAACAAATATTTACTAAAAAAATTAAACCACGCAAAATATGTATAAGAAATATTTACTTAAAAACCTCTAAATCTAAGAAAATGCTTGATTCCAAAATAAAAATACTAAGACAGTCACGAAATCTAAATACAGATAAGAGAATAGAAAGTTCATCATCATTTATATAATACTTTGAAAGTTCATCATCATTTATATGATCCTTTTGATAAAGTGGATTGGATGGAGGGGGAAACGGGAGGGCCACAGATCATTGAATGCGATTCGCCCGGTCAACCGGCCAGATATGGGCATATAAATACGTACCCAATTGAGCCACCTCAAGCGCCCCCATTTAGATGCCTACAGAGTTCCTGTCATGCACACAATTTGAAAAAAAACAGTTGCCCCTAACAAAAACAAATATAAATAAGACCCGGAAACATAACGTCCGAACAATTGATAGTCACGACATCATTTCATAACACCCATCTACCCCCACTTACTCTGGCGCATTGAATCAGCCTTCCGTCGCATCGTACTTTGCCTTACACGCCTGCAAAACACAAACCCCCACAGACATTATTCATCCATTACTCGTTATTCCTTTGAAACAGAAACGCGACTCAACTAAAACCAGAGAATTTTTGTTCGTGATTCACCTCGGGTGAGAAACCGTGGGCAGGGAGAAGCGCTCTTCGAGTTTGAAGGAAACCAACTCGGATTTCTAACAACTCCTCAAAAGTTCCCCATCTCATCTTTTCCCTTTGCTCTCCCTCGCCCTCGCCCATCTCCCCTCCTTTCTCTTTCTCTTTCTCTCTATACCATTATTCAATCCATAATCCCCTGCTCGCAGCGCTCCACGTACTTTCTACGGACCCCGAAACCAAAACAAATCTCACCCCAACCTCTTTCATTTGAAAAATATCTAGACAACAACAGAAACAAACCTGCGGTTGACACCCATTCATCAGAAAGCTCCACTCACCCAAATACCCAGATGCTAAAAACATATTAACAATGCCACTCCCTTCAAAAAAGTTAAAAGAAACTGTTAAAACTACGCCAGAATTTTACGATTTACAATTCCTTTATATCGAAAGTAGGTACCTACTTTGTGTCGCCATCTGGTACCATGTATCGATTGCCTTCGCTGTTGGTTGTGGGCATGGTGCTTCCACACATAGAAAAAGACGATTTAAGACTCGAAACATTTCACAGTAACATTTATTTTTTGACGCAGCAATCAAGTGACCAACCCAAAGGAACTTACAATCATATTTGAAAAATCAGTATTTTCAAGCAGTCAAGTGACCAACCCAAAGGAACTTAAAATCATATTTGAAAATTCAGTATTTTCAAGACAAGTCATTGAATTTTTGATGTAAATATGATGTGAGATTAACACATCCAGATGACGAAAAGGAGGAAAAATAACCACAGCAGAATTATAAAAACTCTATCAAGTCTATCAAGCCTTGACAATCATAGATTTTATGGAAAAGCCTGCCAGATGTGTAAACTCTTCAATTATCAAGCATTCAAATTTTTAGATGTGTAAACTCTTCAATTGTGAAGAACTTAAATTTGTATACCTATATTATATTAAAGATATTTTTGCAAATTTGTCGTAACCCATACTCTGCCTATATCTACATATTAGATATAGAAATGGATCACTAGAAACAAAATACATACAGGTCTATGTATGGTACACATATGGATCATATTCTAATATATCTAAATACATACAGGTCTATATATGGTACATATTTATTACATCCCAACATAACGTAGGCATGTCTAAAGGTGTATTTTGAACATGACTTGGACATGTCTAAAGGTGTATCTACAACGTTAGATTAAAAAGGAGAAACTCCATTTTTTAAAAATCTTTATGAAAAAAATGAAAATACTACTATTTCTATGTAAAACTTGTAATTGCAAAAATATTTTTTTTGTTTTATGTTTTTTCTTTTAATATATATAAAATAGAGGGTTTTTATAATTTGGCATTCAGTCATTAATTGTACCAAAGGTTTTTGAAAATATATCAAATCTATATTAGATACCATGTCAATATCATATCCAAAAGCCATCAAATGTTTTTAATATGACAATTTGAGACTTATATTTTTTTAGTAGGGTGAATTAACCTAAACAAGACTATAATTATATAACTAGGCTTTGCTATTCAAACATATCCAAATACATGGATTGTATCCTAACATATTCAAATACATGTCCATGTATGGTCGATATCTATTACATCCCGAACATGGCTTGGGTATGTCAAAAGGTGCATCTACAACATAAGATTAAAAGGAGAAACTCATTTTTTTTAAATAATGCAAATGCCACTCTTATTAAATATAAAACTTATATTTGCAAAAATATTTTTTTGTTCTGTGTTTTTTTCTTTTAATATATAAAAATACAGGGTTCTTATAATTTGGTATTCAGTCATAATTGTACCAAGGGTTCTTGAAAATATGTTATATCCTTATCGGATGATGTGTCAAAATCATATCTTAAAGCCATGGAATATCTTTAATATGACAATTTGGAACTTATATTTTTTAGTATAGAGTGAATGGATCTAAACAATTCCATAATTATTTAACTAAGCTTTGTTATCTAGACATATCCAAATACATGGATCTTATCTTATGGTCCATATCTATTACATCCTAAAATGACTTTATCTACAACTTGAGATTAAAATAAGAAACTCATTTATTTTTTTAAAATATTAAAGAAACAATGAAATAAGCTTGTATTTGCAAAAATATTTTTTGTTGTATGTTTTTTCCTTTTAATATATATATATATATAAAATAAGGTTTATAATCTACTATCCGGTCATAATTGTACCAAGGGTTCTTGGATATGTTGTACCAGGGGTTCTTGAAAATATATCATATCCTTATGTGTATCAATATCATATCTGCAAGCCATCAAATATTTCTAATATAACAATTTGAGACTTATGGTTTTTAGTATACAAGTGAATCAACCTAAACAAAACCATAATTATATAGCTAGGTTTTATTTATCATAAAACACTCTTGAATAAGATGATTGAATAGCTTGATGAACACTTATACACCTTTATCATCCCCAAGTTATGGTTAACTAGAACCCAAATTTAAATATTCTCAAATATATATCATACTTTAAAAACCACAACTTCTTAAAATACAATCTTAAAAACAAATCTTTTACCAAATAACTTACATCATGTAATATCTCTAAAATATTCGTTAATGCACCTACTAAATCTAAATATTTTTATCCTAACAATATATTCCTTTATATATATATATATATATATATATATATATATATATATATATATATATATAGCATCTATTCATTTTAAAGAAAACATAACAATATATATTAAATTATTTCTATTCTGAATTAATATAATTAAAATTTACTTTTAAATCCACTTTCCTTGTGAAAAATACTTTTAGTTTTAGTTTAATTCGAAAGTAAATAAAATCTAAACATGAAATTCAAAAAAAATCATTGAGGAAGGTTCGTTTGCAATGTACCAGTTGCATGTCGTGATCTCGATTCGCATCGTTGATAATCAGATCAAATCTGACGAACTTCATTGAGGAAGGTTCTTTTGCAATGTGCCATTGCATGTCGTGATCTCGATTCGCATCGTTGATCATCAGATCAAATCTGGCAAAGTTCGTCAGTACCACCCAACTTAGAACATAACGACCTGCAACACAAGAAGCAACAACCCATAAGAGACTTATACACACTTCCACCCCTATCCGTGTATACGGGCATATAAATGCATACCCAATTGAGTCATCTCATGCGCCACAGCTCGTCCAGCAGCCATTTAGATGCCTACTTCTGCTCGTCCAGCAGCCATTTAGATGCCTACTTCTGGAAGTGTGGGGATCGATCGGGGATACGTCTACGAAATGAGGGAAAGGGAGCCCGGAAAAGATGCAGAGAGGACTTTGGGAATGAAGACAATAATAGAGTAGAGGTATAGGGATCCAGTAGTAGCACCAGTAACCGTAGCGAAGGCAGCAGGGGTAGAGGCTAAGGTGGTATAAGTAACCACCACAGAGACCGGGCTAGGGTTGATTATCAATAAGGATCTAATGTTAAGAGTTTCAAATGATAGCTTTGCCCTTAAGTGTGTGACATGAAGTTATCTCTTAATTACATAATGGACACTAGGCTTTAAAATTTAAACCTCAACTAACTATACTGATGGGCGCATGGAAATCCTTATATTATATATATAAGTTATATTAAATATGGGATAACCCAGGTATTGTAGGTGAGTTGGAGAGAAGGAAATCCTCCAAAAGAGGTTTTAGGTTCAAATATCCACCCTACCAAAGCTGAATTGGATATCTAAAATCCAATTGATAATATTGATGACGAATCTCAGAATTTTTCGCTTAAAAAAATATTAAATATAGGATAAAACATTAATATTTTTATTATTTATAAATTTAAACCAACTTTATCTTTGGAGACACAAAATTTAATTTTTTAATGAAATTTTAGTTAATAAAATTAAATATTTAAACGTTTGAAAATATCAGAATGTGGTATATCTTTGTATTTTACCTTTTTATAATTTAACAAAATTTTAATCAACACTATTAAATATTTAATTATTTGTAAATATCGGAGTATGATTTGTATTTGTATTTCACCCTTTATAAATTGCCTTGTAAATATTATAGGTTTACACATGGTTTTAACTGTTGCCATTCTAAATATTATAAGATTTAATATTTCACCTTAGTTTTTACCATTTTAAGTATTATAGGTTTTCACATGATTTTAACCATTACCCTTTAAGTGGTTTGTCTTTATATTTTACCCTTTATACATTTATACATAGTTTTAAATGAAATTTTAATCAATATTATTAAGTATTTCCCTTTATAAATTTGCACGTAGTTTCAGTTGTAAATATTATAGGTTTGCATCTGGTTTTAACCCTTTAAGTGGTTTGTCTTTATATTTTACCCTTTATACATTTATACATAGTTTTAAATGAAATTTTAATCAATATTATTAAGTATTTCCCTTTATAAATTTGCACGTAGTTTCAGTTGTAAATATTATAGGTTTGCACCTGGTTTTAACCGTTGCTGTTTTAAAAATTATAGATTTTAATATTTCACCCTTTATAAATTTGCACATAGTTTTAAGTTCTAAATATTATAGGTTTTTACATGATTTTAACCATTGCCGCTGTAAGTAGTTTGTCTTTTTATTTTACCCTTTATAAATTTATACATAATTTTAAATAAAATTTTCATCAATACCATTAAATATTTAACCATTTATAAATATGAGAGTATGATTTGTATTTCACCATTTTAAATATGCACATAGTTTTCACAGTTGTCGTTGTAATTATTATAGGTTTTCACATGATTTTAACCATTATCGTTGTAAGTGATTTGTCTTTATATTTTACCCTTTATACATTTATACATAGTTTTTAAATAAAATTTTAATCAATACTATTAAGTATTTCACACTTAGTTTCAATTGTAAATATTATAGGTTTGCACATGGTTTTAACCGTTGCCATTATAAATATTATAAATTTTAATTATTCACCCTTTATAAATTTGTAAATATTATAGGTTTTTACATGGTTTTAACCATTGCTATTGTGAGTAGTTTGTCTTTGTATTTTAGACTTAAAAAATTTATACATAATTTTAAATAAAATTTTAATCAATACCATTAAATATTTAACAATTTATAAATATCAGAGTATGATTTGTATTTTACCCTTTTAAATATGCACATAGTACATGGTTTTAACAGTTGTCGTTGTAAATATTATAGCTTTTTTTAAATTTGCACATAGTTTTAATCCTTGTAACTATTATAGGTTTACATATGGTTTTAACCATTCTCGTTGTAAATATTATAGGTTTTAATATTTTATCCTTTATAAATTTGCATATGGTTTTAACCATTGTCATTGTAAATATTATAAGTTTGCATATGGTTTTTTTGCCCTTCTAAATATTATAAGTTTAATAGAAAAGTTGTGTAATACGATTGATTTTTTTTTAATTTAGAAAAATATTTAAAATAATTATTAAAGGTCAAATATTTTTTAACATTTGTAAGGCGATAAATCATATGATAACACCCTCATCAAGGATGTTGTTTAATTAATATATGATATTTAACCATATTTTGGTTATCAAAGCATGGTGTACAACCAAACCTCAAGGATTCAAATCTTGGACATTTATGTCATGTTCCAAAGTAACTATAGTAGATAATATAGTAGATAATATATTTGATAAAGACTTACAATTAAATTTACTAGTGTTAAAAAAATCTATGGAATGATAGTGTAGGATTTACTCTTCATTAATGTATTGACTTAAATATCTATAGTCCAAATATCTATTGACAAATCAACATATAAGATAGATGCCTTGATTTTGATGTCTTTTACTATAAAATAGATATATATATACTCTAGATATCTAAGTTGGTAGCATTGGTTGACAATATTATTTTTGTACTAAAATGCAATAAAAATTTATATATTGTTATGTTAGTCTAAATGATAATTTAGGAGAGAATATTTTCAAAGAAGGCGATGCCCAAAATTTATGGGTGAAAATGGTTTTAAAAAATACTTGACTTAATATTTTTATGTAACATAAGGAGGATTTTGTTGTGCCTCTAGTATTTGGAGTCTCTCTTTCACTTTTTAATTTCAAATCCATATAAAATTTTAAGCTTTTCATAATGCTAATAAGTAGAAGATATATTTTTAATAAAATACTAACTAATATTTTAAATGATATCAATATTGATATAAGCATTTGTATGTATACATTTTAATAAAAATATTAAATAATATTCAATGAGTTTACATAGGTTTTTGTGAGAGACTTGGAACTATCAAAGAGAGTCCAACACCCTTACCACTATAGTAAGTTTGCATCTTAATAAAACTCTAAATTTTAGTTACCAAGAAAAATAAAATTAAATAATATCAAGGTTAATATTGACATGCACCTTGATGTTCAAGATGTGGTGATACATACAACTCTGTGAACAAACTTGTGATATAAAATGAGTTATATTTCTCAATCATGCATTAAACTATGCTACAATATAAACTCTCCCAAATGATAAAATATTTTATATGGATAATGCAATACTATAGAATTCAAGACTTATGTAATAGAATTAGCAATGATATAAATTATTAATACATGAGGTTTATGTTTGGATGTGATTCCCTTTATTGAACACCCAAAAAGTTATTTTTCTTATTCTAATTAAAATATTATTAATTAACTATGTCAAGCCTTGTCACTTTGCTAATGTATAATACTAAGAAACATATCTAGCAATGCCTTGACTCACCATATCAATTTATTGGGAATATATCCAATAGGATTATCAACATAAAATCTAAGTGAATATGATAACTATAATTTATGAAATCATTGATGCATACCTACCATAATATCAATAATAATTAGCATAAATTGATTAGATTTTAAGCTCATTTAGGGTATTAAAAAACCAAGTTAAGAAAATTATCAATGATAACTATAAGAAACATCATACAGACATTAAAGTGCTACATGGTACCAAAAGTATTATATGGATACAAAAGCACCATACACTAATAAAAACATCGTATATATGTGAAAGCACAATATGAATGCTCATCCATACAAACAATGTATAAAAAAAATATTATGAGTCATGAAATTCAAGGACTTAGATTGAGATATATGGATTAATAAATCACCAACATATGTAGAAACATTGTAATAGAATTTTATAAAGTATAAATATTAGATTCATGATCTAGCTTGTCAGTCCCATAATTTTTAATCTAGTATCTTACTACAATCTTGGAACAAAAAATCAACTAAGTATATGTTGGAGGCTAGACATTTTTTAGTTTTGACATCACTATAAGTAGTAAAATACTTCGATATATCAATGGGGTAAGATAAAAAAACTGGCTATATAAAACTCAAGGTCAAAACCTTTTCGATCATGATTTATCTTAAGGAATAAAAAATAGTTGCAAGAAGAATATCTACCTAGCCAAATACCTAGATGGGAGATATCAACAAATGTAGAATACTGAATCTAACATCCAGTATTTTTTCAAAAGGAGGAATGTAAACCTTGGATAAGGCAAGAACCTGATATTTTATTGGATCATATTTTAAAGAGGTAAACATCATCATAGGAGCTACTAAATTTTACATCTTGTAACACACCATCCAACTTATTTCCAACTTGATTTATAATATAGTTGATGTTAGAAATAGAGCAACAAAAACATGACAAAAAAAAATAAAGATTAAAGTTATCCCTTTAAGGTGGAATCAAGTCTATCAAAAATTATATAGAATGCTCTCCAATTGCAAACTTGCCCCCACATAGCTAGACTAGTCATCAAGTAGAGTGGTAAAAGGTGGATCTATAAAATTACATATTAAAGCAACTTGAGGCACATGGCTACCATGATCATAGGAGAGATCAAAATCAACCATATAATCTCAATCACTTCATTTTAATCATACTAGGGTGATTTGGAAATAAAAGTTCATATTTTAGACTTTTTTGTTAGACCTAAAATAAATTTTTGTAACAACCATTGTGTTAACAAGAATGTAATGTAAACCTATATATACTTATATGTAGATCATTATAAGTATTAACTATTTAAATTTTTTAATTGCACAAGTTGTATTACAATTGCACTATATGCCTTTGAATAAAGATTAATTTGTTGTTTGACCTATCTCTAAAATTATTTCATAACATATATGTATGCTATTTTATTGTTAAATATTTTGGTTAAGGTTGGAGGAATAGCATGTTATTTTTCTATTTGGATATCTCCTTGGATTCTTGTTTTTTTTATCTCTAGAATGTTTTGTAATGTATATACTTATTTAATTAAGTGCTCTATAATATTAAATGATATTTGGTCTACTAGGCATTTTGATTGATTTTAGAGTGTGATAATATCATACCTTATGTCTCTTGATGTTATTTAATGTTAAGCATTTTAAATTCTATCTTCTAACCCTACATATATCTTTCTTTATTATACAAATTCCTTTTGTTAGTTTAGCTAGTACAAGAGCAATTGACATATTTCAAAGGCTAATATAAAAACCTTTCTTTAGTCTTCCAATATTGGCTAAGGTCTTGTGGGTGTAACTCATCCACTTAGGTAGGTTTTGAAATAATAGTTTTAGCACACTAAATGAGACACAAATCCCACCTCCCTGATTGGATATAATTCTGGTTATATTCTACTCTAATAGATCATACTCAGAATCACCTAGTAATTCTATTAAAATAAAATATTCTTAATGAACCTATATGCCATTTAATCTATAGGCTTATGATCACTAGTGAAAGCATGAGATTCCGGAAAATAAAACACTAATTACAATGAAAACAACTAGCTTGATGCATGAAATAACACGAATATAATCACATCAAAAGTGAGAGCATAGCCCTTTTTATTCATGTGGTTCCAACTCGGTTACAATACGTCTCCTCCCTTTTCAAGGGCTGGGAGAGTTAGCATGTTTCCATTACAACAAATGAATAGTGATCTCCTTTTCCACATGCCCACGTTTGAAACGGGCGGGCCAGTGTTGTCGCCGCTTATGCTGATGAATCCTTGTTTCTGGCTGCTTCTTCTGCGATCAAAGAAACAATGAAAATGTTAGTAGCACCTGTGACAAGAAAATAGAACGTAATGCAAGATAACCCAGGTCAATAGAACGTAATGCAAGAAATAGCAAACCGATGTAATAGAATGTAATGCAAGAAAAAACAAACCGATGTAATAGAACGTAATACAAGAAATAGCAAGAAATAGCAAACCGATGTAATAGAACGTAATGACTAGTCTCTGCTGCCGAGCATCACCAAAAGGCTGTTGCCTGCAACTTGCACCTTGCAATTCTGCCTACAAATAATCGTTGCATATATATGACAAACTAATCGCTGCAACCTGTTATTCTGACATAGAACCAAACATCTATAAAAAAACACGATAGTATTTGACATGCGGCTTCTGAACGTTAGAATATAATGCAGAATATATGTTCGGCAAAATATAATGCAGAATAAACAAATAATAACCGAATGGTTGAAATGAAATTAACAAAAAGGTGCGGGGTGCCCAAGCGGGCCTCCCCTCGTTGGAACTTGATTTCGGCGCCAATCCACTAAGGAAGGGCCCAAAATCTCTCAAGTTGTGGTGTCGTTGAATTGATGGAATACTGTGTCCAATGTCAGATCTAAAGGTTCAGATTCACCTTCAAACAGCCACCAATAACCTCCCTTGCAAAAGAGATTACAGGTGCAGAAGAATGAATTCGAAAGGAATGCAAATGGATCTCTGGTTTTGTAGCACTTCGTTGCGTTCCTAATTCTTGTCAACCTCTCTTCTGGGTAGGAAAGTCCACCGTTTTATAGACCCACATGGTCTCTTTGAAAAGGGCACACAGGGATGCCACGAGGCGGCCATGCCTTCTCAACAAGGAGGAGACTTTGCCTTGACTAGGGCTTACTTGACTGCCCTTATGACAGTTCGTTAACTGCCAATCTGCCCACCTACGGGCATGCACAGCAGGCAACCATAACTAACTATTCTCGGTTGCCATTCATCTCACGTCTACTTTAAGTCATTTTAATGCCTGCCTTTGAGCAAAATGCGAAGTTCGTCGTGATATCGCGACGTCACGATATCGCAACGTCACGATATCATGACACTTCAGGTGAAGCTCCCCTTTGGGACTTAGGTGTCATGATTTTGCGACGTCGTGAAATCGTGACACCCTCGGCTAAGGTTCCCTTTTGGTCCTTAGGTGTCACGATTTCATGACGTCGTGAAATCGTGACACCCTCGGCCAAAGCTACCTTCTGGGCCTTAGGTGTCACGATTTTGCGACGTCACGAAATCGCGACACCCTCGCCGAAGCTCCCTTTGGGCCTTAGGTGTCGCAATTTTCGAAATCGCGACACTCCAAAGCTCCCTTTGGGCCTTAGGTGTCCGATGGTGTTACAAAATGACACCCTCCGAAGCTCCCTTTGGGCCTTAGGTGTCGCGATTGCCCGCGATCGTGACCCTCCCTTTCTTTTGGGCCTTAGGTGTCGCGATTTTTCAAAGCTCCCCTTTTGTTTAAGGCTTGCTTGCAATTAAAGTTTGCTTTCAATTAAAGTTTGTTCTTGCTTAAGGTTTTGGTGTTTGCTTTTATTGGGCTTGCTTAGGTTTGAATGACTAGCTTATATGTTTACTTCCAACCTTCTGTGGCTGGACCTTTTGACCTGGCTGCCCCATGTTTGTCTATCTTATTGTTTGTTGTCCCTTTGAGCAAAATAGATAACCAAGCACTAATGATTAGGGTTTCTTGTAACCTACAACTTTTGATGCCCCAAGTATGGAAAGGGATGCATTCTTGAATCCTTGCTTCCTAAGGAATTTGATTCAAGTGTTAACCTTTTGGGAGGTGTGACTTGAGCTTGGACATTGACATGATGTGGGTTCCTTCATAGGGGTACCGTTGGTTGATCAATTTGATGATGCTTATTTTCCCCAGTAGGAGTGTGTGTTTGCAATTATCTTGAATGCATGCCCCTTGATTGGGTGTGTGCTGAGGGATAGGTGACTACCCCTCAAGCAACAAATGATGGAATGACCTTCCTTGAGCGGCTGTTCCTTCCTGCATTTCCCAACATTTGGACCTATTTGGTGGTAAAACCCTTTGAGAGCATAATGGGGTGAAATCACAAAAACCCGTCTTCCATGGGGGGGGGGGGGGTCCTTGGGGGGGGTCGCTTGTGGTACATTTTTGGTGTTTTCTTGTTTTGATTTTTCTTTCTTTGTGTATTTGTGATTTTATGTTTTGCACAATGGGTGCTACTTTATATTGATGGCGTGGATGAGTGTGTTTTGATTTATTGGAGTATAATGTAGATGGATGAATAGTGTGATGTTTGGCTGGCACCTAGACTATTTTTTCTTTGTTATTTTGTCCGCATTTGTGCTTCTTTTTCATGACTTTTTTTGTTGCGTATTTCCCATCATTTGAGGTTTTGGGGGGACCCCCCCGGGCGGAGGGCTTCAGCCGACCCGACGAGGATCACCTAATCTAGCTCCACTAACTCCTTTGTTGTTTTTAGTTATTTTCGGGGGTTTCCGGGAACCATGCTAGCTCTTCCTTATGCTAACATTTGTCTGGATCCCCTACGCCTATATGACCATGTCACACATAGGGGGGCCGCCCATATTGTATAGTATACCGTTTATTTTCTATTAATTCTTTGGGAGGGATCTTGATAGGACTCGGCTCCCTTTGCTCCTTGCATGGGGAATGGGATTCCTTCCGGCTGGATGATCTTTTAAGATTACCTTTTTCCCATCTTTCCTTCACTTTCCCTAGATGGTCTATATGGTGTTTACTTTCGATTAACATAACTTCCTAATTTTTTATGATGTATTTATTTTTTATTTGGGTGTGATTTTTTTTTAATAATAGTCTTTGTATTTTTTTTGTTTTTTTTTAGATGGATTTTTTTTTTTTTTTTGATGATTTTGTGTTGGTTTGTTTTGGTTGTTTTTTTGACGAGACGATTGGGGTGGTCCTTGTTGGGGTTTTTGGGGGGGGGCGATGGTCTTCTGGGGGTCCTTGGGGCTTTTTGGGGTTTTGCTTTGGATTCGTGGGGGCTTTGTGGGTTTTTAGGGTGTGGCCACGCGAATTTGCGCCCCTCGGGGCTTTTTTGGGTTGATCACGTGTGGTCTGCCAAACATCACCCCGATTATGGTCAACACCGATTGCATAGCTCACCATGGCTACCGCAAATCATGGTCCTCACCACTTCTTCACAGCCATCTTGGCGTCCCCGCGCCCACTCCATGGGGCTATATAATGGGGGCCCTCCCCCAAAGGGGGGCGGAGTGGGGGCGATTTCAAGCAATGAAGTGTTGTCTAATTGATTACCACTTGCATCTTTTGTTCACCTTCTTACATCCACTAATCTCCGGGGTTTCCCATCCTCACCACCAATTTTGCCAATCCTTAGATTGCCCCCCTAATTTTCCCTCCTCTCGCTGGAGGCCCACTTGCGCACCCTCACCTTTTCTAAGTTTGTTTTAACAGATTCTCGATTATTAGTTCATGTTGATTTCATTATTTGGTTAATTAACTCATAGGGGCTGGGCCGCTTTTTTTTTTTCCTTACTCTTTTTTTTTTTTTTTCTTTTCTTCTTCTTTCAAGACGGTAATCCTTGGAGCTTTTGGCTTGCTCTTCAGGGGATAGAGGTACTGCTTGATGGTATTTGCACTCCGAATCTGGCTCTATAGGGATTGGCATGAATGGATCAGCCTTATGCATAGAGATGAGGGCAGGATTTGCCCTTGGCATTGATGTTGCTATGAGGTCTCTGGGCGGAAATTGATAATTGTATGCCCAAAGTGGCGGATGTAATGATTGGTCCCACTGCGGTGGGTTAACGCACCACTCATGCCCTAGTATTATGTTTATATTTTGAATTGCTTCATCGATATTTATAGGATGTCGATGCTATCGCATGTGATTGCTGTGGGCTATCTTTGTTTTATTCTCACCTCGACCGTGAGTATAGCTCACGAACTAGAGATTCTGAGACATGGAGGACTGCATCATCAGGTAGCCCTATGGATAAAGTTTGATCCTCTTTGAAAGGAGCCTCATGTAAGTTGGGCCTTGGGAGCTCCAAAATCTTGGTCTCTACCGACTCTAAGTGCTCTAGCGCTTTGCATGTATCGAGAGACTTGAGCTCCTCCTCTTTGGTTGGTTCTTGTTGAGGAACTTGGGGCCTATGGAGGGGTGGCCAGATGGCATCCCCCATGCCTTGGTAGGGTAGTTCATCCTACTCTTCTTCTCGCTCTGATTCCTTAGAGGCTTCTTGATGAATTTCTAAGGGTGGCTCATAAACCTGGGTGGATGTCTGAGGAAGGCACCCATCATTGGTTATAGGAGCGGCCTCCCGCTCATGTCTAGGAGGCGACAGGGGTGGCGCTTTAGTAATCAGGAGAGTAGCCTCGCGCTCCTATCTAGGAGGTGTTGGGGGTAGCGTTAGATGAGGTTGCGATGACCTTTCTCGCCCCCATGGGTTGTGCCCCTCACAATGTTTTGTCTTATGTGTGTGAGGGGTTGGAGTCTCTCTACATAGTGTGTTGGAACAACTCATCCTTCCGTGCTAAAGGTGCTCTTTATTTAGAAGATACCATTGCTCTAACTATTTCGTCTAGCTCAAGTTGTGTGAGTTGCATCCATGTGTGAAATGCTTGACAGATTCTAAGATAGTTGGTCTCACAGCCTCATGTTTAGAAGGCCTGGATGCCTCTCCTAGATATCTATCTCGATCATAGTGATCCAAGATCTCGATAGGCTGCATCCCTCTGTTAGGGGTAGCAGTATTTATCCGAGGCTCTGGCCTCAGTGTGTGACCATGGTATCTAGGGTGGAGGCGTATTGCTCCGTGATGTATATTGTTTCGAGGAAGGTAAGGGTCTTCCTCATGCTCTCTCATAAGTGAAAATGGAATGGGCTGAGTTGGCTCGCCCTCGAGAGCCTTGTGTTCTGGATTTGTTCTTGTAGTCTTGACAACTAGAGGGGGTGAAGGAGGGATAGTGTAATGATGTGGTTCCTCCCGTTGAACCCTATGTTGACCTAGCGCTTCATCGCGCGGTGACCGCTCATAATGAGCATCTAAGGGAGCTCTCCTATGAACATACCCATCATGGAAGGGTGTGTGCTGAGTGCTATGCTGAACAGGAGTGCTCCTAGAAGGGGTGCCCCTATAGTCCCTATCCATTAAGGTTTGGATGGGACTGCCTTGTGTGTCAGGCCGCCAAGGTGGTATGACCAAATCCTTGGGGCTATACCGGAGGTGACTTGTGCCTCCTCTTTGTGTAGCTTTCGCAGCGTCCACCCTTGATTGGGCTTGTCTATGGGTGCACACCATTGTGGTGCTTCTCTACTAGCTAAGCAAATTTTTTATCTCATTTATGATGATTTTTCTTTTTTTTACACTAAGCAGAAGTGAACACACACATACGCAAGTAGTGATTATCTCTTTTAAGGATTAATAGTGTGTCCTAAACTAGTTTAGTGCATTTTGATGTTTTGTTTTGTTTTTTTGCAAGTTTTGAATAACTTTTAAATGCATAATGTTGGCTCATATGACTCCCATAGATGGTCGCCCCTTCAATATACCATTGCCGAACCGATATACCAACCTCTCTATATACCTGCCCTTATGAGAGGGAAACTATAGGTACGTGAGAGCAGATGGTACGTGGAACATAGGGGGTACAGAAGGGGGGATTGTCTTGTTAATGACACCTACCATAGAAGACTTATCCTCGTGCGCATGGGAATCACCCCAGCGACACTCAGTCAGATTTTGTCAGGATTTACGCCTAACAACAGTGACAATCGAGGAAATGGATGCAAAGCTAAGCCAATGTGGTGATGAACCCACCGTTGGTCTTGCTCAAGGGCTGGGGTTTTACGACCAGCTCCTTGGTTTAATTTACCACGTGATGTGTGTGGGGTTCTTTTTATTTAAAAATGAAAGAGGCAGTAAAAAAATAAAAAAAATAAACTTTCCCTAAGACATACAAACACTACAAACTGGAAAACAGAATAGAAATTTGATGGAACGTAAAAAAAAAAAAAAAAATTACAATGAAAACAACTAATTACCGTGATCGCCACTAAAAGCATGATATTTCGGAAAATAAAACACTAATTACAATGAAAAAAACTAGCTTGATGCATGAAATAACACGAATATAATCACATCAAAAGTGAGAGCACAGCCCTTTTTATTCATGTGGTTCCAACTTGGTTACAATACGTCTCCTCCCTTTTCAAGGGCTAGGAGAGTTAGCATGTTTCCATTACAACAAATGAATAGTAATCTTCTTTTCTGCATGCCCACGTTTGAAACGGGCAGGCCAGTGTTGCCGCCACTTATGCTGATGAATCCTTGTTTCTGGCTGCTTCTTCTACGATCAAAGAAACAATAAAAATGTTAGTAGCACCTATGACAAGAAAATAGAATGTAATGCAAGATAACCCAGGTCAATAGAACGTAATACAAGAAATTGCAAATCGATGTAATAGAACGTAATGCAAGAAACAAAAAACCGATGTAATAGAACGTAATGCAAGAAACAGCAAACCGATGTAATAGAACGTAATGACTAGTCTCTGTTGCTGAGCATCACCAAAAGGCTACTGCCTGCAACTTGCACCCTGCTATTCTACCTACAAATAATCACTGCATATATACGACAAACTAATCGCTGCAAAATGTTATTCTAACATAGAACCAAACATCTAAAAAAAAACACGATAGTATTTGACATGCGGATTCTAAACGTTAGAATATAATGCAGAATATATGTTCGGAAAAATATAATGCAGAATAAACAAATAATACTCGAACTGGGTTGAAATGAAATTAACAAAAAAAAAGTGCGGGGTGCCCAAGCGGGCCTCCCCTCGTTGGAACTTGATTTCGGCGCCAATCCACTAAGGAAGGGCCCAAAATCTCTCAAGTTGTGGTGTCATCGAATAGATGGAATACTGTGTCCAATTTCAGATCTGAAGGTTTGGATTCACCTTCAAACAGCCACCAATAACCTCCCTTGCGAAAGAGATTATAGGTGCGGAAGAATGAATTTTAAAGGAATGCAAATGGGTCTCTGGTTTTGCAGCACTTCGTTGCATTCCTAATGCTTGTCAACCTCTCTTCTAGGCAGGAAATTCCACCATTTTATAGACCCACGAGGTCTCTTTGAAAAGGGCACGCAGGGATGCCACGTGGCGGCCATGCCTTCTCAACAGGGAGGAGACTCTGCCTTGACTAGGACTTACTTGACTGCCCTTGTGACAGTCTGCTAACGGCCAATCTACCCACCTACGTGCGCATGCATAGCAGGCGGCCATAACTAACTGTTCTCGACTGCCATTCATCTCACGTCTACTTTAAGTCATTTTAATGCCTGCCTTTGAGCAAAATGTGAAGTTCGTCGTGATATCGCGACACTTCGGGTGAAGCTCCCCTTTGGGCCTTAGGTGTCACAATTTTACGACATCACAAAATCACAACACCCTCATCTAAGGTTTCCTTTTGGGCCTTAGGTGTCATGATTTTGCGACGTCATGAAATCGCAACACCCTCGGCCAAAGCTACCTTCTGGGCCTTAGGTGTCGCGATTTTGTGATGTCGCAAAATCGTGACACCCTCAGCCGAAGCTCCCTTTGGGGCCTTAGGTGTCGTGATTTCATGATGTCGTGAAATCACAACACCCTCGGCCAAAGCTCCCCTTTGGGGCTTAGGTGTCACGATTTCACGATGTCGCGAAATCGCGACACCCTCGGCCGAAGCTCCCTTTGGGGCCTTAGGTGTCACGATTTCACGACATCACAAAATTGTGACACCCTCGGCCCAAAGCTCCCCTTTGGGCCTTAGATGTCATGATTTCATGATGTCACAAAATCGCGACACCCTCGGTCGAAGCTCTCTTTTGGGCCTTAGGTGTCGCGATTTCGCGATGTCGCGAAATCGCGACACCCTCGGCCAAAAGCTCCCCTTTTGTTTAAGGCTTGCTTGCAATTAAAGTTTGCTTTCAATTGAAGTTTTCATCTTGCTTAAGGTTTGCTTAAGGCTTTAGTTTGCTTTTAATTGAAGTTTGTTCTTGCTTAAGGTTTGTTAAAACGACCAGCTTTATTTTGTTTACTTTTTGACCTTCTAAACTGCTGTGTAAGTGTCTAGGACCACTGTTTGACCTCTGAGGGCTGCCCTGAAAGTTGTGTATGTCAATGCGATCAGTGTTTGTAGTCACTTAATCAGATTGGTGTTTTTTTGGTGTCTACAACTAGATCAAGAGCCAAAAAGAGCATGATGTACCTATGCAATTGCTTGATTTACCACCACTAAGATTCAAAATACAGGTATATTTTCATCTCCTCCATCAACCCCTATAGAGTACGTAGATTCAAAATATTTTAGCTCCCGAAGATCCTTTCATTATATGATATCTAAAAAAATGGCTTAGCCTCCTCCTCAATAAAATTTTATTTATTGAAACAAAATTGGACCACTCAATCTAGTAAATCAAAATTCAATTCTCTAGGTAACTTTAAAATCTTTTTCAACTTGTGATAGTATTAGGAAAATAATATATGAACATTATAAAGATATTATCTCTTTGTCTTCCATTCACAATATCCAAGATGATGTCATGATAGGAATTTTAGTGTTTTCATTCGTGAGTAAGGTATTACACTGGTATCAAACCCTATGATATGGAAGCATTAATTCATGGGGTTAGTTTTTTGGAAGATTTTTCCAAGAATTGAATGAGTTAGAAAACCCATTTTTATTTCTAAATCAATTTATTACTATTCAAAGATATCCTTAGGAGGTAGTAATAGGTTTTAATATTATATTTAGTAGATCCTTGAGGAGATTTCCACATGAACTTAAGCCAATATTTACTCAACCAATCATCTACTATCTTAATGCTTTCAACCCATATTTAGGCTTACAAATATTCCAATACAATATGGTAGAATTTTATATCAAACTTTCATATCTATATAAAATGATCTAATTATTATAAAATAAGTAAAGGAACCAGCCTCCTCTAGAGATTGAACCAGGTAGATTCTGTTCTAACTTGGTTTTTCAATGTTGGCAAAGTCTTGGGTGCAAACGTAACCAAAGACAGATTTTACTCCGACAATGCTCTATAATATTAAACTATAGTTAGTCTAATAAGAATTTTGATTGATTTTAGAGTGTGATAATCTCATATCTTATGTCTCTTGATTTTATTTAATGTTAACCATTTTAAATTCTATCTTCTAACCCTACATATCTTTTTCTTTAGTCTATAAATCCCTTTTGTTAGTTTAGCTAGTACCAGAGGAATTGACCTATTTCAAAGGCTAATAAAAAAATATTTCTTTAGTCTTCCAACATTGGCTAAGGTCTTGTGGGTGCAACTCATCCACTTGGGTAGGTTTTGAACTAATAGTTTAGCACACTCAATGAGACACAAATTCCACCTCCCTGATTGGATATAATTTTGGTGATATTCTACTCGTATAGATCATACTCACAATCACCTATAAATTCCATTAAAATAAAATATTCTTAAGGAAACCATATGCCATTTAATCTATAGGCTTATGATCACTAGATCAAGATCTAAAAAATCATAATGTACCTATGCAATTTTTTGAGTTACCACCACTATGATTCAAAAGACAATGATATTTTTCATCTCCTCCATCAACGCATATAGAGAGTGTAGGTTCAACATATTTTAGCTCACAAAAATCCTTTCATTCTATTATATCTAAACAAATGGCTTAGCCTCCTCATCAATAAAATTTTAATGATTGAAACAACATTGAACCACTCAATCTAGTAAATCAAAATCCAATTCTCTAGGTAGCTTTAAAATATTTTCCAACTTGTGATAGTATTAGGAAAATAATATATGAACATTATAAAGATATTATATCTTTGGCTACCATTCACAATATCGAAGATGATGTCACGATAGGAATTTTAGTGTTTCCATTCACAAGTAAGATATTACACTGGTATAAAATCCTATGATATGGAAGAATTAATTCATGGGCTCGATTTGTTGGAATATTTTTCCAATAATTAAATGAGTTAGAAAAGCCATTTTTATTTCTAACTCAAAGGTATCCCTAGGATGGATTAATGGGTTTTAATATTAGATCCAGTAGAACCTTGAGTACATTTCCACATGAAATTAAGCCAATATTTGCTCAAGCAATCATCTACTATATTAATAGTTTCAACCCACATTTGGGATTACAAATATTCCAATCCAATATGGTATAATTTTATATAAAGTTTTCATATCTATAGAAAATGATATAATTATTATAAAAACAAGTAAAGGAACCAACCTCCTCTGGAGATTGATCCAGATAGATTATGTTCTAACCTAGTCTTTCAATGTTGGCAATGTCTTGCATGCAAACGTAACCAAAGGAAGATTTTGCTCCAATAGTTCTCTATAATATTAAATTATAGTTGGTCTACTAGGCATTTTTATTTATTTTAGAGTGTGATAATATCATACCTTATGTCTCTTAAGTTTATTTAATGTTAACCATTTTAAATTCTATCTTCTAACCCTATATATCTCTTTCGTTAATCTATAAATCCCTTTTGTTAGTTTAGCTAGTACTAGAGGGATTGATCTATTTTAAAGGCTAATATAAAAACCTTTATTTAGTCTTCCAATATTGGCTAAGATCTTGTATGTGCAACTTATCCACTTATGTAGGTTTTGAACTAATAGTTTTAACACACTCAATGAGACACAAATCTCACCTCCCTGATTGGATATAATCTTGGTGATATTCTACTCTAACAGATCATACTCACAATAACCTCGTAATTCCATTAAAATAAAATATTCTTAAGGAACCCATATGTCATTTAATATATAGGTTTATAATCACTAGATCAAGAGCCAAAAAAATATGATGTACCTATGCAATTACTTGAGTTACCATCACTAAGATTCAAAATACATGGATATTTTTCATATCCTCCATCAATCCCTATAAAGAGTGTAGGTTCAAAATATTTTAGCTCCCCAATATCATTTCATTCTATGAGAATTAAATGACATATGGGTTCCTTAAGAATATTTTATTGTGATAGTAAATCAAAATCCAATTCTCTAGGTAACTTTAAAATATTTTCCAACTTGTGATAGTATTAGGAAAATAACATATGAACATTATAAATATATTATATCTTTGGATACCATTCATAATATCCAAGATGATTTCATTATATAAATTTTAGTGTTGTCATTCGTGAGTAAGGTATTACACTAGTATCAAACCCTATGATATGGAAGTATTAATTCATGGGCTCAGTTTATTGGAATATTTTTCCAAGAATTGAATGATTTAGAAAACCCTTTTTTTATTTCTAACTCAATTTATTACTATTTAAATGTATCCTTAGGAGGGAGTAATGAATTTTAATATTAGATTCAGTATAACCTTGAGTAGAGTTCCACATGAAATTAAGCCAATATTTGCTCAAGTAATCATCTACTATATTAATGCTTTTAACCCATATTTGGGCTTACAAATATTCCAATCCAATGTGGTATAATTTTATATCAATATTTCATATCTATATAAAATGATTTAATTATTATAGAAAAACTTCCTCCCATAGTGGTTATACCATATTTTAAAAAAATATCTCAATAGATATAGGATACATAGTCCCAATGATAATTACACATTTGTCATATGTAGTACCAATCGCTGTAGTAAATACATCAACCTTACCTTCAATAGCCATAACACCAATATTACCTATACCATGAGTTGTGCCTATGCTACCTACTTGTTAACCTAAAAAATCAATTAACATGTAAATGGACTTAGTAGCACTAAATAACCTAAAAACAAAGTTAACCATCATGAAAAGAAGATATGCTAAAAGAATTTTTTATCGCTAAAGATTTCCATACATGAAAAAATACCAAGGGGCCTATTCTAATGGTTCCAGTGGAAAACCCAAAATTGTATTTAGAAATTATGAGGAGGGACCTTTTTCCAACCTATAATGATCTACATAGTGGAGAAACTCATATGCTATACCAACACCAAGCATAAATAGTTATAACTAAAAAGGTAAAAAATATATTAAAAAGTTGAGTCAATATGCTTTGGAAAACAAATCAAAATTTGATGATGGAATATCCTTGAGAGGAAGAATCTATATCAGTCCTAACATGGTCCAATAATAAGCCATTACATGTAGACCATAAAAATTTGGATCCATTCAAAGTCTCATCTCAATAAACAAACTAGACAATAAATAAATTATTCCAACCTCCTCAAAGAAAAGAGCAAATTCCAACGGAGCATCCTAAATAATAGTAGAACACAATGTAGGTAAATGAAGTTGAAAATTAAGAGTAAGTTAGCAATAAGCTTTGATATATTTCTATCACCAAGTGGAATTGAAGCAATGTAGGAGAATTAAGGAATATTTGATGATAAAAAAGGGAGAGAAGAATTTGGAAAACTATCTAGGCTTAAATACTATAGATATGAATAAAAATCCATATGAAACAAGCACATATAATAACCTAATGATTCTAGGAAATATAGACATTCTTTGGGTATCACTAAAATCCACTCAGACTAAATACTAGAACCATCTAGATATGAATCTAGCTCAAGGTAAACCAACACGGGGAATAATAAAAATAGACCACCCCCTTTTTACATGTCCCTATGCATGGAATTATGGGTTGTACACAATTGTATGATTGGATCTAGAGTGGAAATAACAATAATGCCTAAAGTAATCTATGAAACTATGGGAATGGAGTATACTCATCTACTCTTAGAGTGTTGTAGTTGGATGGTACTTTGATAAAATTTGTAGTAATAAAGGATATATCCATGGTCCTCTAAAACATACTACAAATGACTATTATACAAGATGTTTTTGTGGTATATCTAGAACTATACTTTGACATGTGACTTTCTCAAGAGTTTCTAAGGTGTGCAAATATCTATCCTTGGATTGTTTGCACATGGGAATTCCTTATAAGTTAATAAAAGAGAAGATATAGGCAAAAAATACCATCTAATATCATATATATGAAATTGAAGAGAATGAAGATGTCAATATAGTCAATGATAAAATTGACCTCTAGAAATAATTATACATTAGCTATAGATTGATTATGAGTTTTCACTTTGAAATTTTAATGTTGTGAAATATATAGTGATAGGCACATATTCTATTATAAAATTAGAAGGAATAATGCTTCTAACCTTGTCAAATAAGGAGCTCCAATAAATAGAGATCTAGAAGTTATACGTTGATGGATCTAAATGTAAACATAATATTATACTTGGAAAAGTGTACTATCACCCTCTAAATAAATTGAGTGGTTTTCATATCATCTAACTTGGAGCTACACCAACAATTCAATAGAAAATGAAGCACTCAGTATAGGGACGTGAGAGTTAAAGTTATCTAGGAGTAAATTTGTTGATGATCTATAGAAACTCTAAATTGGTAGTTTATCATAATAGATTTTGGTATTTGTTTGATATCTTTGAATCCTTGAACATAAAAGCAATTACCAAAGATCAAAATTCATAATTTGACACAATAGAATCACATAAGAAAAGCTTATATCTAGCTTCTAACGTATGGTAAATCCGTAAACTATAGAAATTTCTTTTATACCCTTTGTACTAGATAAGGATACTTCCTAGTACATGTTTGATGATGACAAGCATATGTCATACTTCTTAATTTAGGAGGCAACTTGTGTAAACATAACTAAATAAATTCTTGAGAGAGTTCATGAGAAAGAAATTATTTAGCTAAAGAACAACCAAATTCCCAAGGGATTGATCACTCTTGAGAGTATATTTGATAACACTAACTAACCAAATGAATAAAAAATGAATATTAACAAGCAAGATTTTAAACAGGTTTGAATTTAACCTAGAAAATACCTAAAAGTTAGAGTCCAATATTCTAAATAGGAAGTTCAATAACTTATTTCCTTATGTAGATAATTCAATGACATCATTGTATGAAGCTATGATGATTTAAAATATTATAGCAAAGCTACTATCCATAAAACTATAGAAAAACTACCCAATATTAATATATTTTGGCAAAAGTAAAGGATAGTTAATCCCAAGATAGAAGCACTAACAAAAAAATAATTATTTAAGTTGCTCAATACAAAAACTATTTATCCCATCAAGTACTCTATATGGGTATCCAATCTAGTACATGTTAGAAAAAAGAGTGGATATATATACCTTTTTGTAGATTTTATAAATTTGAATAAAGTATCAGTGAAGGACCACTACCCTCTACACTAGATTGATCAAATTCTATGTTTTTATTGCTAGAGCATAGAGGTTCCTCGTATTTTATGGATTCTATAGATTTAATCAGATATGGGTGAGATATGATGATTAGTTTAAAACTATGTTTACCACAAAGTGGGGAATATTTGTTTATCAGAGGATGTCATTTGGATTATCCAATATTGGAGCTGCCTTTTAGAGATCTATGGACTTAGTTTTTTGTGAATTGGTGAATAAAGTGAAATTAATTTATTTGCATCATATGAAGGTATTTTTACATAAAAATAAAAAGCACCTAGATTATATTTGACTAGTATTTTAAATTTACAAAGATTTTGGGGTGTCATTTATCCCAAATAAATCAATCTTTGTTATCCATAAAAGAAATTTTCTTGATCACATAGTTTCAAAATAAGGCTTGGATATTGAACTAGATATGATAAAAGTAATATTAGCACCCCCACTACCACAAAATAAGAAAGGTTTACAATATTTTTTCGGGATGATTAACTTTATCCAAAAATTTATATCTAACTTTACTTAGATAGTTAAACTAGTGATAAAAATGTTAAAAAAGGATATGGATTTCACATGGACAACAACAAGGAGAGATTCTTTTAAAAGCATAAATTAGGCCATAACCAAAGATTTATTTCTTGCCAATCTAGACTATTAGAGAGGTTTTATTTGCTATGTATTTAGTACCAAATAAATATATGCAATTACACTTACCTAGAAAGATAGAGATCATAATGAATGACCCATAGGCTTTCTAAGTTATACACTACATAATCATGAAGAGCGTTATAATTTTATTTAAAAATAGGTATTCTCTCTTATGAAAACCTTGAAAATTTTTAGGCAAAAAATATCTCAAATAAATATATTAGTGTATGTTATACATTTAAACATATGAAATTTCATCATGCAAGGGGATTTATACAAAAGAGAGCTAGGTGGATAACTAAAATTCAATAGTGTGATGTATAAATATAACCCACTAATTGATTAGAGGAAGAAAAATATATGAGCATTTGGAAAATTCTACAATATTTAGATACGAATTAGTTGATTGAATATCCTAAAGAACTATAGGCAATAGATGGTTGAATGGGACAAAATAAATATATTAATTAGTTAATCTAATTTCTTTAGACTAGGAAGTGTTCATATGGGTTGATGGATTTTCAAAGGAAAATGTATAGATTATACTCTAAAATAAATGTTATAATTATTGATATTTTATAAAAAAATAATTTTGACAGTGTTCTTACGATGTATACATCTAGACAAAGAAAAAGGGTTATTGGATGAATTTCATTCAAGTTTCTCAGGTAAAAATAATCTAGTCAAACTACAATGGCTAAAATCCTATGGAATAAATATTATTGGCCTATATTTTTTATGCTTTAAAGGCTACCAATGCATACAATAAGTGTTAAATATTTTTTATATAAGAAATAATTTGGAACTTCCCTTTAGCCAATTATTATAAAAGATACATTCTAGCAATGGGGCTCAATTTTATTAGGGTAATTAATATAAATTCATCTACCATGTATAAACTTATATTGATAAAAATTGATTACTTTACTAGGTGGTTTGAAGTAGAGGCAACCAAGCATTAAAATCAAGATACTATCATCAATTTTGTAGGAAGATTGATCATAAGATTTGGGATCCCAACAATAATAGTCTTTAATAATGGTTTAGCTTTCATAGGTGCTAGGACCATAAATTTTATTAACAAATATGGTGTATATTAAAAAAGTCTTCCAATTATTACCCATAGGACAATGGACTAGTAGAATCCACCAACAATAATCTAATGAAGGTCATGAAGAGAAATATTGGGATAATCCAAAAAATTGGTATTTGATGCTCAATCAAGCACTATAGGTGGATTGAATAACAATTTTAAATATCTAAAAACCACTCCCTATTATTTGGTCTATGTAACAAAAGTTGTATTAGAGCTACATTTATATTTTCTAGATATAAATATTATAGATCAAACAAAGTTAGAATATTTGAATCCAATTACAATAGGAATGATAAAGCTACATTTGCTAGATGAAAAAGAAGAGAAAATGATCACTTATTTTCATCAACACTAAGTGGAAGTTATAAATGGTTTTATAATAAAGCATATCCAAAGTTATTTAAGATGAATGATCTAGTTTTAAGGTGGGATAAAAATAGAGGTAAACTCACAAAACCATGAAAATCTAGAATTATTATGGTCTATGCCTTATCTAATCTCGTGAAGGTATGAAATAAATGCATATGATCTAACTAATATGAATGGTTACCTTTTGTTGATTCCTACTGTAGACACGAAAATAGCACCAATCTGATTATGTGACAACAAGCACCGATCGCATTGACACACACAGCCCCTAGGGCAGCCCCTAGAGGTTAAACATTGGTCCTAACCACTCCCAATAGTAGTTCAGAAGGTCAAGAGTCAATTTGGCACCTTTTGGAACTTTTCTCCCTACTCGTTCGACCCTAGGACGATTACACATTGGTATTCATCTTACCTAGAGATGATTAGCAGCATTCACCCCAGGGTGAGGTGAATAGAAGGTTTGACTGGCAAAAATTTAAACCTCGATAGGTCCGCCAGTTAACTACAACTTTAGTACATGCAATTGTGAGGAATGGATTCAAATCAAGGAGAGAGACTTAAGTCATGCATGTCTTTATTTTAGATGCCTCATGCCCTGAGACTCTAAATCAGGGAATAATATTTTTTCCAAAAATAGGACAAGTAACTCAAGTGACGCCCTCGCATGCACATTCAAATAGAGAGACCCCAGGTCTATAAATTGGTGAGTCTTCTCACCCAAATAGGAGAGATAGAGAGGAGCATTTAAAGCAATGAAGTGCTTCCAAATTATATCCTCACCCATTGATTATGATTTTACATCCTTGATCTCTCTTTTGGAGGGAGGTTATTGGGTGATTATTGGAAGTGCAATATAGACCCAAACTCGAACATTTGGCTACAATATTCTACAAAATTTGTCAAAAAAACCCCATAAGAGGTTTTTGACCTATCCCAAGTGTATTGGTGCCAAAAAAGAGTCCCAAACACTGGGCGTCCTGCCCCCGGGCACCCCCCACACTTTCATAGTTCTAAATGCCCCACCCCGAAGCGAATATAAATCTATGGTAGATTTCCTTTCTGTTATTTTTGCATCTGATTCTATACTTCTTAGATAGGTTTTCATTCAAATTTCACATTGTTTTGAGCATTTTTTATCATGTTTCTATCATTTCCCGCATTTACTAACTTGCAGGTAGCATCATCAAATTCCTGGTGATAGAGGCCAAACTGAAAAAATCTAACCTTCTGGGTCTTCCCAAAATACCCCCAGTTAGCTAACCCCAACTTTTTAGGTTATTTTGAGCCTTCTGGATTGGACATTTGGGACTATGATTTTTGACACTTTGTTGTAGGTCTATTCATCCCGCCTCAAAGCGAATACGAATCTGTGGAAAAATTTCTGACTTTTCCAATTGTAGTGCCCTCATGGTAATGTCCAAATTCCCCTATCAATTTTTTAGTTCATTTGGATCTATTTTAGTTACCGTTTTATTCATTTTTTGCATTCACTAATCGTAGGCGTGGGGATTGCATGTTTCATTTTATCTACAGGTGCTACTAACTATTTCCTATTTCATTGAACATAGGATCTTGACCTTAGATGAGCAAAAATGATTCAAGACTCATCAATACAAGTTGCGGCGATGTTTGGTCTGCCCATTCTATGTGGGCAAGCGGAAGAAGGAATACCATCTGTGGATGTGACAAGAACATATTTAATGCTCCTAGCCCCTTAAAAATTGATGAGGTGGATTTTAAATGGGTTCTAAATCATATCAATAAAAATTGCTATCTTCCATATTAGATTTCTATTGGGTTTCGATTCATTTATGCTTCTCTCCTTTCATGCACTTTCAATTCATAGGATTTGGCGTTATATTTTGTTTCGTTTTGCATCACATCTTGGCTTTTCCTTTTTGTTTCCTTATCCTCATGATTTCAGTAGAGATCATGGTGGGACCTCTCCATTTATTTTAATATTACATTTTTGATCAAAATTTGCTTGTTTTTGCTTATAGGTATCAATATTTCAAGCACTGGACTACTGCTCGTTCCATCCTGTAACGAATACAGAGCTAGAATTCGTGCCACCCTAAAAAAAATAGGAATTCATATCACCATGGAATGAATACAGATCTATTATTCATCTCACCCTGGGATGAATAGATCTCTGTGCAATTTCAGGGTAGAAATTTAGAGACATCTGATTTGGGCAGAGAAGAGGTAGGGGACCTAAACACCTTCTGTCAATTTTTGCTTTTTGTTCTCTGGTTATTTTCTTGCATAGGAGAATTTGAATGCTTGTTTCCTTCATTTATGCAACTTAAAAAGAACCCCAAACACCATGTGGTAATTTAAAACAACAAGGAGTTGGTCGTAAAACACCAACCCTTGAGCAAGACCAACGATGGATTTCATCACCACCTTGGATTGAGATACTGCATACATAACCCCAATCACAACTGTTGCTAGACGTAAATCTTGAAAAAATATGACCAAGTGTAGTGGGGGTTATTCCCAATAGATGAGGATAATTCTTCTATGGTAGGTGTCATAAACAGAGTGATTACCCTTCTGTACTACCTATGTTCCACGTACCATCTGCTCTCATGTACCAATAGTTTCCCTCACGTAAGGGCGGGTATATAGAGAGGTTGGTATATCGGCCTGGAAATGGTATATCAAAGGGGTGACCATTTTTGGGAGTCATAAGATCCATCATATTGCATTTAAATGTTCTTTACAAATGCTTTCAAAATAGACATCAAAACACACTAAACCAGATTTAGGGCACACTTTTAATATTTAAACGAGATAATAATTTCTTTGTGTGTGTGATCTTTTCTGTTTAGTGTAGCATAAAAATCATAAAAAGAAATAAAAATCTATGCATCTTGTAGGAAAACATCACCATGGTGTACACCCGTAGCCGAGCCCAATCATAGGCAGGAGCTATAGAGAGTGCACAAATGGGGAAAAGTCACCTCCGATATAGTCCTAATGACTTGGTCATCCTGCCTTGGTGGCTCGAAACACAAGATATTCCACATCATGCCATTACATAACAGGACTATAGAGGCACCTCTTTGAGGGGCACCCCCACTCAGTATATATCCCTTCAAGAGGATAACCTACACATGGCACTCAACATAGACAGGAGGCCTCCCTTAGACACTCATTATGAGTGGCCTATTGATGAAGTGCTAGAGCAACATAGGGTCCATAAGGAGGGCCTACATAATTTCATCATCCCTTCTCTACCCCTTATTACTATTAGAAACACTAGACAAAATCCATAGCACAAGGCTCTCTAGACAAGGCAAACCAATTCTGCCCGCCCCTTTCACACATACGAAAGGGAGTATGAGGAAGACCACTACATTCCTCAAGAGCAACACACAGCATGGGGGCAATGCGCCTCCGCACCTGCTATGTATTAGGATCACCCAATGAGGCCATAACCTTGGGTGAATGCCACTAACCTTAATAGAGGAAAGCAACCCATAGGTATCTTGGATCACCACGATCGAGATATACATGTAGGAGAGGCATCTAGGCTTCCTAAACACAATACAATGGAACAAATTGACTTGGCATTTTCCAAACATGTCACCCGCCAAGCGCAAATCATGTAGCTCAGATAAGACCAACAATAGTTAGAACATCTATACCGCCTTAACAAAGCTTGCATCCAGAACCAAACCGATGAGCTACTCCACAACACTATGTCTGAGAGGGTTCGAACCCCTCAAACACAGAGGGAAAAAAGGCATAACTTCCTAGTGCAATACAAGTCTTCGAGACCTTGCCAAGTGTTGCCTTCGAGCCCCCTAGACCTGAGCAGGAGGCCATTCCTAGAAATAATGATGGGCACCCTCCACGGGCACCCACCCATGGTCATAGGTCTCACTCAGGAACTCCTCAATAAGCTTATGAGGAGTATGAGCAAGAAGAAGAGCGAGCAAAAATGCCCTACCAAGGTAGAGGGGGTGATATCCAGCCACCCCTCCATAGGCCTCAAGTTCCCCACAACCCACAATCCTCCGATGCATATAAAGCACTGTTAAAGTGCTTAGATTCTATGGAGACCAAGACTTCTGGGCCCCAAAATCCCACTTTACGCCAACTCTACAGTCATCCTGTGCATTCGTCAGTGCCGGAACCCCCATACCCTGAACACTTTAAACTACCCCAATTGTAACTCTTTAGAGGGGATGAGGATTCCCAAGAGCACATGACTAGATTCCTGAGCCAATTCTTTGGCATTCAAGACAATGATGCTTTGTTGATAAAAACATTTATAACCATATTTTGCAAGCCCTGCCTCAGATTGGTTCACTCAGTTGCCAAAACATAGCATCAGTAACATAGATCAGCTAGTGGATGCATTCCTCGAACGCTTCGTCTTCAACACCAATAAAAAGGTATCACTAAGCAACCTAGCTAGCCTTAGGTAGTATGAGGAAGAAACCATGGTGACATATGGGAACTGATGGAGGAAATTGCTTTCAAAGCTGCCCTACCTCCCTCCCATGTCCGACTTGACCCAAATGTTCTCAAAGAGTTGTTTGAGATTGATCTCTGTCCTATTGTAGCTGCAATAATATGCCACTCTTGAGGAAGATCTGGCGTAAGCCAGAATAATTGAGGAGATCAAGATACATTATGGTAATATTGCCAAGCCAAAGAAGAAAGAATGGTCTAAGAACACCAAAATAGGGACCACACAACAGAAACCCGCTACGGACAATCAGGTTGCTATAAACATCCCTAAGCCTGCACAAGCAACAAAGCCTTAAAAGGCTAACTATCAGGTGGTACCTCCTAACAATTATGATAGAGAAAACTAGAGGCAAGAACAAAATTAGTAGCGTCACCCTAGGTGACATTTCACACCTTACACAGAGTCCAGGGACTCCCTGTTTGACCACTTGTCAGCAGTGAACTTGATCAACCTGCCAGAGATTCAAACCATAAACCCCAATGTGCCAAAGACTAAGGGGTATGGGGAGGACTTGTACTATAGGTTACACATATAGAAGGGACATGACCTTAATGCATGTTGGAAGTTTAAATTCTTGGTGGAAGAACTAATCGACAATAAGACACTGGCAGTGGAAAACACTGTAGTGCCAAACAACCAACAGATGGGAGTCTTCAGAGACCCCCTGCCTACCCATGATGCATAGGAAAAACCCCTTTAAGTTAATGAATTGTAACAAAATTTCACCATGCAGGGGTATGTAGGGATGATAAGCATAGTGACTAGGAACAGGAGGTACCTAGGAGCTGCCCCCAAGGTAGCCACCGAAGAAGTTCCATCGATGTCACAACCTCAACGGCACCCTACGCAACCTCCCCCACCTAGACCAGTGGCCACGATTCAGAATAGACTTACCCAAAGTCTAAGGACCACATCGGCTAGGCTCTCCATGTATGAGCTCATTCAATAATCAGCTCCCCATCGGGAGGCTCTAATGGAGATATTAAAACCCATCAAGTTACAGCCGCACGAAGCAAATTCTTTCAACAAATTTGTGGGACATGTAAAACAATATACAAAACCAGTCATCACCTTTAGAGAAGATGAATTTAAATTGATGACTGGTGATGTGGTGGATCCACCCTTGCACGTCATTGCATGGTCAAAAGGATTTCGTATAAGAGGGTATTTGTGGACACTGGCTCATCTAGTAACATCATTACAACAGTAGCATTGAAACATCTGAAGTTGCTGACATCTCACATCGTGGCCTCCACCTATACCCTTCGAGCATTCAATGATGCAATATGCTCGACGATTGGCACAATTGTCCTACCCATCCAAGTGTGACAAAAGGCTTTTCATACATTGTGCCACATCTTGGAATGTGAGATGGCCTATAATATCTTTTTGGGCCGACCTCGGATCAGGGACATGAAGTGTGTCCCTTAAATAGCTCATCAGTGCCTATAGTATATATTTGAAGGACAGGTGCATGTAGTCCCGATAGACTTAGAGCCCTTCAAGTACTACAATACGGTACAGCTAATGCTATAGTTGACCCTTCCATCAACTCATTTGGATTTTTAGCTGAATCCATCTAAACAGGGTCCGATTCTGTAGGCATCCCCATTGACAAGTCCATCAAATCCCCTGCTGGGTCCATCTTCCTCATATGGTCCTTCAACAATGATGCCACCTATGGTGGCCACACCAAAGAACAAGGGAACTAAACCCCTAGAATAGGAACCACCCCTAGTCTCAACCATATCTACCGAAGAGATGCCTAGCCGAATGGAAGTCGAGACGCCTAGTTCACCCTACATGGAGTGGAATCCGAAAGAACTCCCATTAGCTCCCCATCAACCACCAACGATCATAATTGATATGGCCAACATGGTCCTGGGGGAGTATTTAGTGCAGAACATTGTAGCAACACCCGCACTTGATTCCATGCAGAACATGGGGAGACCTCACCTCCCCATCGACTCTGTGGTTCCTCTAGGCTACCCACCCAATCATACAAACTTTGTTTATGGGGGATTGGATAATGGAATTGAACCTTACAAGCAATAATATGAATATGAGGAGCCCTTTGCTGAGGACATCAACTATTTGTCCAACCTAGACTTCACTTTGAGATATCTTGGCCAATGTAATTGGCATGGATATGGGTTGGGCCGGTATGAACAAGGAGTGCGTGTTCTATGCCAACCAAGATATCAAATGTCGTATGACAAGTCAGGAGTAGGGTTCAACCACCCCCTGCCCCTGGACATCTTGGTAGATAACATGCAAGTCCCAGGGATAGGCAACAAGGATGGGTTGGCATTAGATCCATATGCCAACCCTAACACAACATAGACATTGGGAGATTATCTCCCATTGCTAAAAACCAACCTTGTTGACCTTAAAAACCCTTTCCCTTCGATCGAAAATGGAGAAATTTCGAGGACTCACCTACAAGAGGGATATGGAAAAGACCAAGAAGGGTCTTCAGAAGATGAGTCAGAATACGAGGTAGCACCTTGGGATCCTTTCGAGTCTGATAGAAATCATTCACAAGTGACTCCCATGGATGATTATTAGGAGAGCTTCCTGACAATTTTCCCTTTGGATGCTCCAATTGAACATATGCCACCTCAAGAGAATCAGGTCCCCCCGTAGAGAGTGGAACAACCTCGATGGGACCACATTAATTTGCTCTAGTAGGATGAGCCTCATATGTCACAAATAGCTATCAGATCCAATGAATGCCTTTGGATCTCTGATAGTAATTATGAAGATGAAACTGAGATGTCTTATCTCAATCATATGCGATAGCAGCAATATCCCTTGGACATAGATGACATGTTTCAACAGTTACACATCAGGCTGAGACATAGTTGGCACCTTAACCTGGTATAGTTGGACCAATTACTGCACTTGCCACTCCAAGTATACAGAGAGCACCTTCCACCTAGAGACCCTATTGAACAATCAATGTCTAGGGCAGATCCTGTCCTCTTATTTGCACATAGGGCTGATCCATTTGTGCTAGTACCTACAGAGCCAGATTTGAAGCATGAAGATCACCTAGGATAGCCGAGTAACCAAACCCATGGTAATGGAGACCAAAATCATTTCATTAACATGATCTCCATTGACTTAACCGCCCCCATCCATAATTCAACCGACCTGACATGGTCATTTTATCTAGACCTAGATGCTATAGACTGGGGTCACACTGACGCACCGCCATCCCCATCATAGTACTGGCCTTGTAGTGGGATGTTTCATTTTACCCCAGGAAAGACTCAGGATGTCTTCCATGCTGAAGAGGAACCTGATGTTCTGAACGATGATCTAAATTCAATAAATGATATCCACCTGATCCCAACTCCACACCAGTTGGAGGACGGGTCCCACATGTCGGTCAAGGATATGACTGACGTAGACATCAACTTAGATCTAGTGAATTTACAAATCATCAAGATAGGGGTAATTCTATCCCCTGAAGAGCAATCCGACTACATTGCCCTTATCAAAGGGAATAAGGAGTTGTTTGCATGGTCTTATAAAGATATGTCAGGGCTAGACCCGCAGCTAGTCACATATAATCTTACGCTTGATCTGACAGTCAAGCCAGTAAAGAAAAAACTACGTAAGATGCACCCAATAGTAGCCTTAATGGTCAAAGATGATCTATAAAAGCTGTTGGATGCATATTTTTTCATCTGCGTGGATTACCCACCATGTTTGTTTAACATGGTGCCTGTCAAAAGGATCGATGGGAGGATTTGCATATGCACCGATTTTTGAGATCTAAACAAAGTGAGTCCTAAGGATGATTTCCCATTCCCTAGCATCAATGCATTGGTAGATGCTATAGTGGGCCATGAAATGCTTTCCATCATGGATCATTTCTCGGGATACAATCAGATTTGTATTAATTCCAAGGACCAACTAAAAACAACGTTCACAATGCCTTCGGGGACATTTTGTTATAAGGTCATGCCCTTTGGCCTTAAAAATGTTGGCGCCACCTACCAACATGCCATGATGTACATCTTTACCGATCACATGCACAAAACTTTGGAAGATTACATGGGTGATTTGTTGGCCAAATCTCTTTTGTGCCCAGATCACCTTGATGACTTGAGCAAGATCCTCGATCACATCATTGAACATAAAGTCAGACTAAACCCCAAGAAGTGTGTATTTGGTGTCACATCTAGAAATATCTTGGGTTACATAGTCTCCAAACAAGGAATTGAGGTAGACCCACACAAAGTCAAGTCAATCCTTGAAATGCTTCCACCAACTACCATCAAGAAGCTCAAAAGTCTGCAGGGAAAGGTCGCATCAATCAAGCACTTCATAGTGCAACTATCTGACAAGTGCTGGCCCATGAATAAATTATTGCACAAGGGGGTAGCATTTCACTGGAATGACGAGTGTAAGTCATCTTTTTATGACATTAAATAATACTTGGCTTTACTACCAGTATTTGCACCACCTAAACTAGGAGTGTTGTTCTACTTATACATCTCAGCTATTGAGGTGGTACTAGGCGCCATGCTATCCTAGAAAAATGAACTACACAAAGAACATGCTAATTACTATCTTAACCACACCCTGGTCAGTTATGAACTTAACTATGCATACGTTAAGAAGCTCTACTTGGCAGTGGTGTTTGCTACCAAAAATCTACGCCACTACATGCTCAACAATACGACATATGTTGTGTCTAAGGAAAATCCATTACGATACATGATGAGTCATACTTATCATAGTAGCCACATGGTGAAATGGATCATGTTGTTGATGGAGTTTGACATAGAATTCATTGGAAAAAAATCCATAAAAGGTCAAGTCATCGCTGATCAACTGGAAAAGGCTCATCTTGAATATGATCAGCCTCTGACCGTAGAACTACCGAATGATGGGGTCTTCCATGTTTTAGAATTGCTAGATTCTGATGAGCCCGAGTCATAGGCTGACATGACCCTATTCTTTGATGGTTCTAAATGTGAGCAAGGAGGTGGCACGAGAATTGTATTCTTCACTCCACAAGGGGCTCCAATGCCTCTATGATTTAAATTAGACTTTCCATGCACCAACAAAAATACATAATATGAAGCCTTGCTCATATGTCTTCAAAAAATAGTCACCATGAACATCAAACGTTTAAACATATTTGGTGATTCGTTGTTAATTGTCAATCAAGTCAAAGGGGTATTCCAATGTAAATTCCCAGTTCGGCAGGCCTAAAAAGCCCTTGTGGAAAAATTCTTGGCATATCTTGAATGGTATGACATTGAGGCACTCCCTCGATCATCGAATCATTTTTCGGACACTATGGCCTCCTTGGGGTCACTAATCCTGCAAGACCCTTATGGTGAGATGACAACCATTCAAGTCAAAACATTATCGTAATCCGTGATGGAGTGTGCATGCTCTAACCTAACACCAGGAATCCACCTGATCCAGATTGAACCATCTTAGAATCGGTTCTCTCAAATCCACGATTGTCTGACTCAGGCAAACTGGGGGTCCTTGTTCTCCCCGACTCCTCTTAATAGTAACATAAAATTATTTTTACAAGTTCTTTCTTGCTAAGATTTTGCTAGGGATAAAATTCAAGAGGGATTTGCCATTCATACCATCGAGTTTTCTGATCATCAAGATTGGAATACACCCATAAGGGATTACCTCAAGCTAGGTAACCTCCCACTTGGATTGACACAAGCCATGAAAAGATCATTTAAATAGAAAGTGGAAAAACATGTCTTGTTAGGAGACATTTTGTATCATCAAAGCTATGAAGGAATCCTCCTTCGTTGCTTGGACCAGCATGAGTCCTCTTGGACGATCACCCAAGCCCATGATGGTACATACGGTGGCCACTTCAACGGTATGGCCATCGCAAAGCATATTCTTTGCATGGGTTATTATTGGCCATATTTAGAGTGAGATTGTTGCACATATGTAAATAAGTGCATGAAGTGTCAACACCATGCTAATTTGACATATGTACCCTCTCAAGCCTTGCAACTAATCCAATTGACTTAACCTTTTTCGTAATAGTGCTTCGATCTAATAAAAAATATCTCCCCTGTGTCGTCAGGTCGTCACACGTTCATCATAACGGCCACATAGTACTTCACCAAGTGGGTGGAAGAAATTTTGCTAACCTCTACAACTGGAACCCGCATTACGGAGTTTATTTTGCATAACATCATATGTCATTTTGGTATTCCATCCAAGATCATCTCGGATAATGGGACGTCATTCAAAAACAAATATGTACATGCTTTGACAACAAAGTACAAAATTCAGCATAGTTTTTCAACACCCTATTATCCACATGCAAATGGGCAAGCAGAGGCGTCAAACAAAATGCTAGTCGCCATCCTAAAAAATACCATTGTAGACAGTCATAAGGATTGGCACATTCAAATCCCACTTGCCCTGTGGGCTAATCGCACTAGCATTCGGACGCCCACTAGGGCAACTCCATTTTTTTTGGTGTATGGCTTTGAGGTAGTCATGCCTCTCGAGTTGGAAATCCCTTCACTATGCATATCAATGCAAGATTTCATCGATGATGACACTGCATGACAAGCCCGGTTAGATCAACTTGCGTTGCTCTATGAATGACGCGTCAATGCTCTCGAGCATTTGTGTATCTATCAAGAGTGACTTAAGAAAGCATACAACATGAAGTTTCACCTAAGGGACTTTCAAGTTGGTGACTTGGTCTTAAAAGAGAACCAAAATAATTCTAATTTTCCATCCCATCTAAGGGACAAGTTCATGGCAAACTGGTTAGGTCCTTATGTGATTGATAGTAAAATAGGACCTGGAACATACCGGCTTACCTCTCTTAAAGGAATCAAGGAGCTAGAACCCTTGAAAATCAATCATTTGAGGCCATTCCACATTTAGAGAGCCATAGTCCAACCAAAAGCTCCAAGGATTCTCGCAATCGCTTGGTCAAACCCAAAAGCTCCAAGGATTCTCGCAATTGCTTGGTCAACCCAAAATGCCCCGAAGGTGTCCATAAACCCTTTGGTCAAACCAAAATCTCTAAGGATTCCCATAATCGCTTGGTCAACCCCAAAAAAAATGCTCCAATGGTATCCATAAACCCTTTGGTCAAAACAAAAGCTCCAAGGATTCTCGCAATCGCTTGGTCAAACCCAAAATCTCCAAGGATTCTCGCAATCACTTGGTCAACCCAAAATGCCCCGAAGGTCTCCATAAACTCTTTGGTCAAACCAAAAGCTCCAAATATTCCCACAATCACTTGGTCAACCCCAAAATGCCCCAAAGGTATCCATAAACCCTTTGGTCAAACCAAAAGCTCCAAGGGTTACCGTAACCACTTAGTCAAAACAAATATTAAAAAACAACAAACAAAAACAATAAAATCATCAAAAAAAAAAAAAAAAATTGCATCTCCATTCCATGCATTCTCGTAAAAATCAAAATACAAAAATATAGGTTGCATTAGGCATCCATACATTGAATATTTGTTGGTCATACATGTCACAAGCACCACAGACTATAATTGCTCGGCAATTCCATCATTTTCCACAATCAATCCATTTTATAAACACATACATCCAGAATAACACGATCCTCATTTTTAGCAAAGTCATTTGTCTCCTCATGTATGTGGGGCTTTTCGTTATTCAGGTGTCTTTAACTTGCTAGCCTAAAACTATACAAAGTTAAATAGATTTTACAAAGGAAATTTTTACTTGGGTCATGCCTCGTTATGTAACATCCCTAAACAAGTTAAAACACATAAAATAATTTCTAAGTTGTGTGAATGCAAGAGAAACTACAAAGTAGTCTAGGGTACCATAGATGAAAGATAAACCTGCTCATCCCCCTGTGTGAATGGTTCAAGAGTGCTGAGGATTGACAAAAGGACAAGCTATTCCCCATTAATTCCCCCTAATCAACACTGGTTTTCACCACTAGAAAAAATCACAATCACTGTTGGTCCCCAAAGTTGTAAGGATGCGCACTACATGTCCCTAAATAGGATGGGTAGTCATCCCCAAGGCCTAAAAGTATCAATGCCATTCCAAAGCAAAATCCCAATAAACCATCATCACAATCACCGTTGGTCCCCAAAGATGTAAGGATTTGTACTACACGTCCCTAAACAGGATGTGTAGTCATCCCCAAGGCCTAAAAGGATCAATGCCATTCCAAAGAAAAATCCCAAAAAGCCATCATCATAATCACCTTTGGTCTCCAAAGTCATAAGGATTTGTACTACATGTCCCTGAATAGGATGGGTAGTCATCCCGAAGGCCTAAAATATCAAGGCTCTTAATTCATCGTATCCCTAATCCCCTTTGGTTCCCAAAATCATAAGGATTCATACAACATGTCCCTGAATAGGATGGGTAGTCATCCCTAATGCCAAAAGGATCAATTTCATTCACAAGCCAATAACCTACAAGCTCAACCTTACGAAGCTCAAAATCCAAAATCAAATATCAATGGTTATCACCACTATTCAAAATCCTTGCTCAAAAAGAAAAATAAAAGAGAAAAATAAATAAAAATCCCGAACTTGAATCCTTGGAATTCTCAACATTCGAAAGCCATCTAGGTGATCCTCATTATGAGTTTGGTGGATAGCCTACCTGGCAATGGTGGTATCCTAAACGCATGACGATATGTCTATCACATTAGCTTTGCGTGTGAGTAGACCAATGTTTGCATGTGGATGAGCTAGCTTATGGTACCTTAGATTGTCCTATGGATTAATATTACTAAATACAACAATGGATTTAGTTGAGCTAATTAGGTGATCCTTAGTACAGGTTTGGTTGATAGCCTATCTGGAACTGGAGGTATCCTGACAAATACCACATAAATGAACTCAATTGCACACACAGGGATGTGAGATAACTTAGTCAAAGTCAAGTCAGATTTATACCTTGTTCAAAATTCTTGCGAGATAAATGTATAGTCTTGGCTAGCTAGTTAAACTATTTGAATCTCCGAAAATCTTAACTACATTTAAAAAAAACTGTTACATTTCATTACATACATCACCATCAAAAAATATGAAAAGTACAAAAACTAATTTATCACATGCAAAGTCATTCCACAAAGCCATCACATAAGTATAAAAATCTAGTCACTCTTGTACAGTCTATGGTGCCATCGAAAAGTTATCAACTCATTTCATTCATTCCATATGCATACAACCTCTAATTCAACACATCGCATTCATAATACCACATGCATACATCAGCATAAATAACTGTGCATGAATAGAAAACAAACCATGAAAAGTGCATAAACACAAAAAAAAAAAATCATTTGTATATATATCATCAAAAATACCTGTAGGCTACAATAACTGGTCCTCTGACCCCACAAAAAAAAAGCAACAACTCAAAAACCCTTAAGCCTAGGGCGTCGGCCACCATGATCACATAGGATCGATGCGATGAGAACTACCCCCCGTGGTGTGGATCATATGGGACCCCTCAAGGCAACTACTACTAGCCCCTAAATCATACCTACTAGTGCCTCCCTCATCCAGTCGCCTGTATTGAGAGGATGCTAACTGATCAGTATCACTCCATCTCTGCAGCGTGACGATCCATCTACAGTATTCACAGGAATCTACCACCTGAGGTGGATAATATTTGCCTCCATCTCAAATCAATTCTGAATCAAGTCCATCTCCCACTGACGAACTATGGCCAATTTCTCGTCACGCTGCACCAATGCCTTATCCCTCTCCACCAGTTGTGTCCCTAGGAGATCAATATCTCGCATATCATCAGTATCCCTATCCCATTGGTGGCACACAACCAATGTGTTCTCCCACTCTGCCAGCTACGTTCGTAGGAGATCCCTCTCCTACAGTGCATCCTTGAGCTCCTTGTCATGCCTTCGGTGTAGCCCCTCCAATCATGCATTCTCAGCGCGCAATCCTACCTCAATATCCCTCGAGACTGCCTGAGGCATTGACATCTCTGCAAATATAAGCAACTCTGGCTCCCACTACTCCGAGACGTCCTACATCTTTGGCTGATTTGGCACCCAAAATTTCCTCCCCTGCATCATCCACCTCTACCATGTCTACATCCTTTAACGAAGCTCCCCAATCATCTCTTGGTGCCTCTCCACCCTCCTTACCAGCTGCTGCTGCCTCTGCTCCTCCCAGTGGTCCCTCTCCCCGTCATCACCACAGTATCCACCACTACTCATACTCAAATATCACCCCAACATCACCCACATCAGGTGTGTCAATAACTATATCTAAATCCTCACCCAACGATGCAATTACTAGCCAAACCAGAGTCCTCTCGTCCCCCCGTTATCAATAGATCAAGGGCTCACCAGGTAACCCCTAGTGCACCCCAAACTATCCTTTAACTCGACCATATGGGAAGAACTCCTACTCATTCCCATGCCACCCAATCAACCACCTCCCCCTGTTAACCCACCGTAGCCACTCTCTAGCCTTAGGCCATGTTGGACAATCCCGATAGGGGTGCTAGAAAACTTCCCCTGGAGCAAGTTGAGCGAAAGCATTGGAATAGTGCCCTATGACACCTACCCACTACCGACTCTATCCCTGCTCCTTAGAACTCTACCACAATACCTCGTATTTGATCTCTTGGTCTACCATCTCTGCTTGAGTTGTCCAGGGTAACCCCATTGGCCTCTCCACTGCTATGTGTTGCCAAACCCAGCACTTCAACAAGTAGCTTCAATCAATCCCCTTCTTCCTCTGGCAATGAACCTCGTACAACTCATCATAGAGCTGTGCCAACAAATTCTATCCCCATATCATGATCATAGGTGCATCCGTAGGACACTCCACCAACCTGAACACCACCTCCAGTAGGTTCCACGAGAACCTCACACCCGAAGAGTCGGGTAGCAGCATGTTGGAAATAAGGCCCATCAATATTGCATGCCTCACTACCAAAACACACATCTCTAACCACCATCAAACCAAAATGCCACCAATCTTGCAGTCACCCTCTGCCCTCTCCACTGGGTTTTCCACCCCCATCTCCTCCCTGTGCCCAAAGCAGTGTGTCAACACTATTGTCCACTGGTCTCGTGGCGTCGTCTTGATCGGTAGCCTGTCTATCAAAATCCATAGAATCTGATAGACGTCCTCCAAGGTCACTGTCATCTTCCCTATTGGGAGATGGAAGGTGTTGGTCTGAGGATCCCACAAGTTGATCAGGGCCATCATATAGGCCCGATCCCCGACCACAAGCTCCTGCCGAGTCACCTGCTTGGGCCCAAGGGCATCAAGCCACTCTGAGTCAGCCAAAGTCAATGCCTTCCATGCTTTAGTGAAAACCGTGGGCACACGATACCGGATCTTCACAACCTACAAAATAAAACAACACAAAAACATTAAAACCATGAAAAAATATACAACAATGCATGAAACAATGTACAACTAACAAAATAGACAAAAAAAACTAGCAAAAAAATTCACAAAAATTCAAAAAAACATAATTTGTCAGTCCTAGGGTTTTTAACTCTAATTCTAAACTGATAAATAAAAAACAAACAAACAAACAAAAAATAAAAAATAATAATTTGTCAGTCCTAGGGTTTTTCACTCTAAGTTTAACTGATAAATTAACAATACAAAAAAATTCAAAAAAACCGTTTGTCAGTCCTAGGGTTTTTAACTCTAATTTTAACTGATAAATTAAAAACATACAAACAAAATTCAAAAATAATTTCTCAGTCCTAGGATTTTTAACTTTAAACTGATAAATTAAAAAAAACAAAACAATTCAAAAAATAATTTCTCAGTCCTAGGGTTTTTAACTTTAAACTGATAAATTAAATACAAACAAAACAATTCAAAAAATAATTTCTCAATTCTAGGGTTTTTAACTCTAAACTGATAAATTAAAAACATACAAACAAAATTCAAAAATAATTTCTCAGTCCTAGGGTTTTTAACTTTAAACTGATAAATTAAAAACAAACAAAACAATTCAAAAAATAATTTCTCAATTCTAGGGTTTTTAACTCTAAACTAATAAATTAAACAAAAACAAAAAAAAAATATACAAAACGATTTTTCAGTTCCTAGGGTTTTTAACTCTAAACTAATAAATTAACACAAAAAAATTAAAAAAAAAAAAAATCACAAAAAAAAAAAATAGTTTGTCAGTTCTAGGGTTTTTACATCTAAAGGTCAACTGATAAAGTAAAAACACAAACAAAAACAACAAAAAATAACTAGGGTTGAGTTACGTTTTTAAGCTTAGTTTTACCCTACGTTTCTAACCTAAGTTTTGATCTTTGTTAAATTAGGGTTAAGCAAAGTTTTAAGTTACGTTCTAAACTAAGTTTTTCAGCTAAGTTTTAAACTAACTTTTGATCTTTGTTTAACTAGCGTTAAAATATGTTTTAAGATCAATTTTAATTTTTGATAGACTAGGGTTTCTTTTAGTTTATCACAAATGCTAAACCCACATGGTTTCCACTAGGGTTTCAACCTAATTTTTAATGAATCCATACAACTAAATGTCACACATCACAACACACATTTAACTAGGGTTTTCATTTTAATTTGAAAAACAAAATACAATAGAAAAAAACAAATAACTTGTGGTTTTTAATACTGCACAATAAGAGGAAGAGCACTCACTGGTCTCGCTTTAGCTCTGCCACTGGATGATCTGGTCCATGCACTCATGGTGGTGGTATAAATTTGGCAGCGCTTCACTTCGCAGACCTAACCTCCTCCTCCTCCTCAGATCTCCAAATTGCTAGGAAAAACAAATGCAAATGAGCCCAAAACCTAGTTTTGGCCCTTAAATAGGCTTTATGAGCCTGTAATAATTCCTCCTTGGGATGAGTGCTCTATTTAGTTCTTTTCCCAACCTAGGACAATTACTAAACTAGTATTCATCCCACCCAGGAACGATTATAGAGGAAAAATTTCAAAAACTACAAAAAACTGCACAAAATGCACCAAAAACAAGCAAAAAAAGTGTCCGATAAGAGTGCTTTTGCACTTGACATTACGGGCATACAAAACAGATTTTGGGGTCACAAATATTCACTATCCTACTCCCTAAGAAGGCTACCATAGCCGGACCGCTCCACGAGATGATGGATTGTCAAAAATTTTATCGCCAAACGACATCGTAAAATGGGTCAAAACCCAACCAAACCAAAGCAATAACATTGTCGAATGAAGGCTCCTCTATGCCTGACATTTGTGGCATCCAAAATAGATGTTGGGGTTACAAATTATCACTACCATACTCCCTAAGAATGCTACCATAGCCGGACCACTCCATAGGAGGACAAATTCTTAACAATTTTAGCTCCAAAATGCGTCACAAAAAGGGTCAAAACCACCAAAAATAGCAATAACATTGCCGAAAGAAGGTGCCTTCATGCCTGACATTCATGGCATGCAAAATAGATGTCGAGGTCACAAATCCTCACTATCCTATTCCCTAATAAATCTGCTATAGCCGGAACGCTCCACGAGAAGACAAATTTTTGAGAATTTCATCCCCAAAATGCATCACAAAAAGGGTTCAAACCCATCAAAAATAGGTCAGAATGTTCAGAAACTGCTTAAGAATTCAATGGTAAACAACTGACGGCACCCTTACCTAAGTCATCTTGGGTCAAGCGACTTGTCACTTTTCTCATGTCGGTCATTCCCTCATCGATTTGTCATTTGAGGGGGTAGTCACACTTAGTCACCAATCAACAAAAATATACCCAATCAAGGAAATGGCACTCATTCAAAGGATCATTGAAAAATACAATCACACCCCTACTTGGGGTAGTAAAACAAGCAATAATCACAAGATGATAAAACACTTGGCATTCGTGAATCATGAACTCAAGGTTCCCATAGACAAAAGGTTGCGCCCTTTGCCTATTCATGACTGAACAATGTCCAAGATCAAGTAACACCTCACCGAAAAAGGTTAACACTTGAATTAAGCTCCTTAGCTCGTCAGAAACAAGGATTCAATAATGCATGCCCTTTCCATACTTGGGGCATCAATAATTGGTTAGGTTACTGAGAAACCCTAATAATTAGTGCTTTTGTTATCTATTTTTTCTTAGCGTTGCGCCTTGAGGCATAGTGCTTCCCAAAAAGGGGCATCTGTAGACACCAAAACAACACCAATCTGATTATGTGACAACAAGAATCGATCGCATTGACACACATAGCCCCTAGGGCATCCCGCAGAGGTTAAACAGTGGTCCTAGCCACTCCCAACAGTATTTTGGAAGGTCAAGAGTCAATTTCGCACCTTTTGGCACTTTTCTCCCTACTTGTTCCACCCTGGGATGATTACAAACTGGTATTCGTCTCACCCAGGGATGATTAGCAGCATTCGCCCCAGGGTGAGGCAAATAAAATATTTGACTAGAAAAAATTCAAACCTCAATAGGTCCGCCAGTTAACTACAACTTCAAGACATGCAATTGTGAGGAACGGCTTTAAATAAAGGAGAGATACTTCAGTCATGCATGTCCTTATTTTAGAGGCCTCATACAAGGAGACTCTAAATCAGGGAATAATCTTTTTTTCCATAATAGGACAAGTAACTCAAGTGACGCCCTTGCATGCACATTCAAACAGAGAGACCCTAGGTCTATAAATTGGTGAGTATTCTCACCCAAACAGGAGATACAAAGAGGAGCCTTTGGAGCAATGAAGTGCTACCAAATTATATCCTCACCCATCAATTGTGCTTTTACATCCTTGATCTCTCTTTTGGAGGGAGGTTATTGGGTGATTATTGGAAGCACAATCTAGACCCAAACCCAAACATTTGGCTACAATATTCTACCAAATTTACTGAAAACACCCCATAAGATGTTTTGTACCTATCCCAATTGGATTAGTGCCGAAACAGAGTCCCAAACGACGGGCGTCCTGCCCTCGGGTGCCCCCTAAACTGTCGCAGTTCTAAACGCCCCACCCCAAAGTGAATAGAAATCTATGGTAGATTTCCTTTCTATTATTTTTTCATCTGATTCTAAACTACTTAGATAGGTTGTTTTTCAAATTTCACATCGTTTTGAGCATTTTTTATCATGTTTTTATCATTTCCCACCTTTACTAACTTGTAGGTAGCATCATCAAATTCCTGATGATAGAGGGAAAATTGGGAAAATCTGAACTTTTGGGTCTTCCCAAAATACCCCCAATTAGCTAATCTCAACTTTGCAGGTGATTTGGAGACTTTTGGACCAGACATTTGGGACTATGCTTTTTGACACTTTATTGTAGGTCTATTCGTCCCGCCCTAGAGTGAATACGAATCTGTGGAAAATTTTACAACTGTTCCAATTGCAGTGCCCTCCTGGTAATGTCCTCATGCCCCTGTCAAGTTTTTAGTTCATTTGTATCTATTTTAGTTATTGTTTTATTCATTTTTTGCATTCACTAATTGTAGGCGTGGGGATTGCATGTTTCATTTTATCCATAGGTGCTACTGACTATTTCTTGTTTCCTTGAACGTAGTATCTCAACCTTAGAGGAGTAGAAAGGAGTCAAGACTCATCAATGCAAGCGACGACGATGTTTGGTATGCCCATTCTACATGTGGGCATGCAGAATAAGGAATACCATATGTGGATGTGATAAGAACATATTTAACGCTCCTAGCCCCTTAAAATGGATGTGGCGGATTGTAACCGGGTTCTAAAGCATATCAATAAAAATGGTTGTCTTCCATATTGGATTTCTATTGGGTTTCGATTAATTTATGCTTCTCTCCTTTCATGCACTTTCAATTCGTAGGATTTGGCGTTATCTTTTGTTTTGTTTTGCATCGCATCTTGGATTTTCATTTTTGTTTTCTTATCCTTGTGCTTTTAGTGATGGAACTTCTCTGGTGGCTTCCACAGGGCCAGCTCCTAGGTACCTCCTATTCCTAGTCACTATGCTTATCATCCCTACATACCCCTACATGGGGCAATTCTGTTGCACCTCATTGACTTGAAGGGGTTTTGCTTGTGCATCATGGGCAGGTAGGGGGTATCTGAAGACTCCCATATATTGGTTTTTTGGTGCTATAGTTTTTTCCACTGCCAGTGTCTTATTTTTGATTAGGTCTTGCACCAAGCCTTTAAACTTCCAACATGCATTAAGGTCATGTCCCTTCCGTCTGTGGAACCTACAGTACAAATCCTCCCTGTACCCCTTAGGCTTTGGCGCATTGGGGTCTATGGTTTTAATCTCTGGCAGGTTGATCAAGTTTACCACTGAAAAGTGGTCAAATAGGGAGTCCATGGACTCTGTGTAAGGTGTGAACTATCGTCTAGGGTGACGCTGCTGATTTTGTTCTTGCCTTTGGTTTTCTCTGTCATAATTGTTAGGAGGCATCGCCTGATAGTTAGCCTTTTGAGGTTGTTTTTCTTGTGCAGGCTTAGGGATTTTTATAGCAACCTGATTGACCACAGCGGTTTTCTATTGCATGGTCCCTGTTTTGGTGTTCTTAGACCATTATTTCTTCTTTTGCTTGGCAATATCACCATCTTATATATTGATCTCAATGATTCTGGATTGCGCCAGAGCTTCCTCAAGAGTGGCATATTGTTGCAGCTACAATAGCATAGATATCAATCTCAAACATCTCTTTGAGAACATTTGGGTCATGTCAGACATGGGAGGGAGTTAGGGCAGCTTTGAAAGCAACATCCTCCACCGGTTCCCATATGCCACCTTGGTTTCTTCCTCATAGTACCTAAGGCTAGCTAGGTCGCTTTGTGATGCCTTTTTCTTGGTGTTGAAGGTGAAAAATTCGAGGAACGCATCCACTAGCTAATCCAAGTTACTCATGCTATGTTTTGGCAACTAAGTGAACCAATCCGACGTAGGGCTTGTGAATGTGGTTATAAATGTTCTTAGCAACAAAGCATCATTGTCTTGAGACAAAGCATTGGCTCAGGAATATAGTCACGTGCTCTTGGGCATCCTCCTCCCCTCTAAAGAGTGCCAATTGGGGTAGTTTAAAGTGTTCAGGGTATGGGGGTGTCAGCACTGATGGATGCACAGGGTGACTATGGAGTTGGCATAAAGTGGGATCCATAGACTCTAAGCGCTCTAACAGTGCTTTATATGTATCAAAGGATTTAATTTCTTCCTCCTTAGTTTGCTCCCGTTGTGGGTTACGGGGAACTTGAGGCCTGTGGAGGGGTGGCTGGATAACACCCCATCTACCTTGGTAGGGTGTTTCCACCTGCTATTCTTCTTGCTCATAATCCTCATAAGCTTCTTGAGGAGTTTGCGGGTGAGACCTATGACCATGGTTGGGTGCCTGCGGAGGGTGCCCATCATTATTTTTGGGAGTGGCCTCTTGCTCAGGTCTAGGGGGTCTCAGAGGTAGCACTTGGCAAGGTCTCAGAGACATATCTTGCACTAGGGGGTTATGCCTTTCTACCCTATATTTTTGAGGGGTTGGAACCCTCTCAGGCATAGTGTTGCAGAGCAGCTCATCAGTTTGGTTTCAGATGCACTCTTTGTTAAGGCAGTATAGATGCTCTAACTGTTGTTGGTATTTCCTGAGCTGCGTGATTTGTGCTTGGTAGGCGGCATGTTTGGCAAATTCCAAGTCAATTTGTTTCACTGTCTTGTGTTTAGGAAGCCTAGATGCCTCTCCTACATGTCTATCTCGATCATGGTGATCTAAGATCCCTATGATTTGCTTTCCTCTATCGATGTTAGTGGCATTCACCTGGGGTTCTAGCCTCATTGGGCGATCCTGATACATAGCAGCTATGGAGGCACATTGCCCCCATGCTGTGTGTTTCTCTTGAGGAATGTAGTGGTATTCCTCGTACTTCCTTTCGTATGTGTGAAAGGGGTGGCCAGAATTGGCTTGCCCTATCTGGAGATCCTTGTGCTCTAGATTTTGTCTAGTGTTTCTAACAGTAATAAGGGGTAGAGGAGGGATGATGAAATCATGTGGCCCCTCCTTATGGACCCTATTTTGCTCTAGCACTTCATCACTAGGCCACTCATAACTAGCATCTAAGGGAGGCCTCCTGTCTATATTGAGTGCCATGTGTAGGTTCTCCTCCTGTCTAATATGAATGGTTACCTTTTTTTTATTCCTACAATAACCAATATTTAAAAAATTATGCTTAGAATCATTTTCCTTGATCTATACATCTAGAAATAATAACACCTAAAAATATGTAAGTAGTGGCCATAACAATTTTGCCTAGATAAAAGTTTATTTTTCGAAACAAAGAGTTACCAGCTACAAAAATTTGAAATCCTAAAAATTGTATTGGCCAAAGGTTAAAGTATGACTTAACTTGGAATGCATATAAAGTGCTTGCACATATTGATGGTTCCAGGAAAATATCTCAATGAGAAAGTAGGCCACATTGAAATCTTCAACATTAATACACCAATGTATACCTTACTGCTATTTTTATACTATAAGATTTGGAATTCGGGTTGTACATTGCACAAGTGGGTACTTATTTGAAAGAGTGAGGTATCGTTATAGGTAAGAACAAAATAATTTGCATGAGTTATCAATTGCAATAAGTTTATAGCTATGGCATAGTGAAAGAAGAGTGAAACTTTTTAGAATATTAAGGAGCTTTAGCATCATTTGAGTCAAATTCATTATACATTTATCATAGTCAAATAAAATATCAAAAGTATCAAATATGGAGCAAATAAAAGGAAATAAAATTCTCACCTAAAATGGTGCAAGAAATTGCTTATAATTCAGTCCTCTCATCTCAAATGCCTAGGTTTATACATCCTTATGTCAATATAGTAAGAGCTATAGCAAAAAATTACAATCTAAAATATAATTTAGTCTACAATTGAATGGGATAGAGGTTTTTTGACATCACAAATGATGCTATTATAAGAGCCTTTGTAGTGTGATATCACTTAGGCATAAATTCTAAAATAGCTAATATTCAAAAATAAGATAGGAATTGTAAAAGGGATAATATCATGAATTGGCTAAATAAACATTTTTGAAAACACACTGATAAATTCCCAATTAAGCCTACAATATTTTGGTACCATCAAGATATTATTTCTATGGTATCCATTATCCTAGGACTATATATCGACCTATATGTATATGACCATCATGTAGCTATAACTTATGTTGTTACTAATATACATAACTATGATGGTAACAATGTGAATGAAACCTTGTTATTTAATTAGGCCTAGTTCTTAGCCTTCAAAATTAATAACCATTTAATTAATTTGAAATTAAAAGAGAAATAAAACTTTCATTATCATTAATAATTAACTTAGTTATTTTTGTATTTCATGGTGGATAACATGTTGAGCTTACAATTTAAAATGGTAGAAAACAATGGAGCATTTCTCTTGGTAGTTTATTGGACCCTCATAATCAAGGATACTAATTTGTATTTAAATTTTAATCAACTAATCCTAAGGACAACAATTGCTTTAATTTATGAAAAAAAATCAATTATCTCTAGCAATAAAGAAGAAGTTGCATAATGATAAGCATGATATTAGAGATTGGTACTTTGTATAGAATGGTACTTTTATTATAGTCTATGGCTTTATCAAATAATATAATCTAGTACCCTATTATGTAATTTACTGGGTATTTGCAATGGATTTTTATTGACAAATAGATGGAGTAGATGAAATTTTTGGTGTTGGTATTAAAAAGGTCTAAACTTATAAATATCCATTTAATTTTGGTCATATCACCATCATGGCTTAAAATAGGGTAATGCTAGATGAAAATATTAATGGTCTTTAGTTACTAATAACAACATGTGTATGGATCTATGATCTAGAAGGAATATTCAATGTTAAGTTGAAGGAATTTAATAATAAAGAACCAACTTTTGATCATTTTCCATAGAAAAAAATTGAAGCATTTAGAAATAACATAGAAGACCAAGTGTTGAATCTAAATATAAATTAATTAGAAGTATGACCTTTATGGAAATAAGGCTATTATTTTAAGCAATAAATGAATAAGTAGCAAGCTTATGAATAAAATTTAATATTATTTAAACTAATCTAAAGAATTTTTTTTAGAATGGTAGATTTGTTTTTTCTTGGTGCTTTAGATAATATATTTAGTAATCAATTTGATGAAGAATATGATACATGGATAGTTAAACATAAATATGAACTATTCCTTGGTATCATTAAATAATAAGAATATCAAAAATACATATGTGAAAAGGAAGAATAAGTTAAGGAGAAAATTCCTACTCAAGAATAGCATTAGGTAGTGCATCTAGATTTTGGATAAGGCTATGGATTAGAAGAAAGGTTTAACTATGAAGAATAATAAAAACACTCATGCCCACATAGTTGAATCCAATCCATCCACTTCTTCTCTTGTAGGAGTGGTTGTAGCCTCTACCTCCATCTCATGTCAAGGAACACAAATTCATTCTTCCTAAGTTGTAACCCTGGATAGTTAAAGGATATTAAAAAAGGGTCATGGACCCCAAATTATCTAGGACCAAACACCTGATAAAAGAGGTATGGAAGAAATTCAACTAGAGAAACCCTAACACATTTGAAGCAAAAAATTGGAGCAAAATCCTAGTACGATATATGGTACCTAAAGTGCATAATTACTATGAACTAGTGGCTACATGCATGAAATTCTACAATACATAGAACTATGACATATGATCACATGATAAAAGTTGTAGAGTCACCATCACCACACATATCAATAGTAGTGTCATAGAGGTGATGATCTAAAGGTAGATCTAGAGGATAATTTATAAGTAACCTAGAGGATGACCTAGAGGTGATGACCTAAAGGTGATCCAAAGGTAAATACCTAGAGGAAATGATCCAAAGAAATATATCAGAGGTAGAGCTAGTGGATATTATATAAAGAGAGACAAATCTAGATATATATCAAGAAAAAATCCAAACCTAGAGCTAGAGTAAAATTCAGAGCTATAGGAAGATCTAAATCTAGAGGTAGATTAAAATACAAAACCAGATCCAAATCTAAAACTAGAGCACAATTCTATTTTTACAATCCTAGGAATTATTGGGACTAATGATGTTTATACTAATTAATGTAATAAGTGATATGATAGCCATTATTACATTATATTATGTTATATTAATATTGTGTAATGATTGATGAATTCACCTCATATAAGTTTGAATAGTCCTGTCACCCATGAGTGTGAGATAAGATGAATAAAAAAGCTAAAGGTGAAACACCAAAGAGTGAAATGCCAAGACTCTCTTAAATATGAAAGATACCATGTTTTATGAATTTGAAAGATGTATAAAAATTTTAACTAGTAGAGATAAATGTATGATATTATTTTATTCAAAATATTTATTTTCCCTTAATTCCAACATAAACAAGAAAAATTCTAATAGATTCTGAACTATCCCATCACTTTATTAATGCTAGTATACATAACAAACACATCTCTATTATACATTATATTGTATACCATAAACATATTTGAATAAAAGTTTTAACAAATAATGATATTTTTTATCAAAGCAAGAATAAATGTTCATGAATCCTTGTATAAGGTCAACACTCAAGAAGGACCAAATTCAAAATAAATGAATCCAATGTAGGAAATTACTCCTACACTTTAGTAGAAAATTTATAAAATAACTATTTGTCTTCATTCCTTCCTCATTTAATTCTTGAAAACCTAAGAGAACACAAGGATATTTATTATAGATATGATCCTAAGAAGTTGACTCCTTCCACATAGAAGTGTTTGAAAGCACCATGATGAAGAATAAGAACAATAATTGTCCCCATGTAGTTGAATCCAATCCATCCACTTCTTCTATTATGAATGTGGTTGTAGTCTATCCATCCATATTAGATCAACAAACACCAACTCAAGCTTCCTAAGTTGTATCTCCTCAATAGGTAAAGGATACAATAGAGAGGGTAATGGACCTAAATTTTATAGAAGAACCAAATACCTAAAAAAAGATTCATGGAAGATATTAAATTAGAGGGACCATAACACATTCAAAGCACAAAACTAGAGAAATATCCTAGTACAATATATAGTACCTAAAGTGTATAATTGCTAAAATTTGGTGGTTGCATGCATAAAACTCTACAAAATATAGAACCAGGAGGTATGATCACATGACAATAGTTGTAGAGTCACCTTTACCGTGAATGTCATCTAAAATATGTTGCAAGTAGAAATAAGTAAAGTAACCATAAATTTGGAGAGTACCCTTGAGCAATACAACACCATACCAGAAAAATCAAGGTTTCTATTGGATGACTGTGATATCAGGGGTACTATGCTACTATAATTCCCCTTGAGCCAAAAAACATAAGGGAAAGTGCAAGATATGCTACATAAAAATTAAAAAAAATCTCATAAATTCTTAATTTCTCAAAGGTCCAAATTTTGCACCATGGAAATTAAAAATGAGGATAATACTAGTGGTTCAAAAACTCCAAGATCAAGTTTTTGGTGGTGAAATTCAACCTAAGGATACTAAAACTATGCAAAACCATAATGAAGGATATGCAAGGGAACTTATGCTCATCCCATTTGGATTAAAAAATGAAATAAAACCACATATCAATGAAGTAAAAATATAAAAATATGCATGGTAAATACTTTGTACTATATTTTAAAGGAAAAATGAATCCATAATCCTTCATAATTAGTGTTAACTAGATATATTAAGGGTCTAGGATGGAGAGAGATAGAATAATTTTTACAATAAATTACAAACTTGAAATAAAATTAAACACTATGAGTTAAAAGATGGACGTTGTTAGAGAATATTTTATTGTTTAGTACATGCCAATGTACCACCTTGGTACATTATTAAAATTATTAAATTAGGGTTGTATCCTATATTAGCAAATGAGTTAATATTATATAATGTAATAATGTGTAGGAAATGCACAAGTGTCATTTAAATGTGTGTGCAAGTGTTATAAGTGTAGATGTGCACAATTATCTAATATGTAAGTGTGCACATGTGTCCTTAGAATAGGAAAATAAATAGTTACTAATAAAAGTTAAGGTCGAGAGTGTAGCATATGAAGAGTCACATACAATTATATGTGGCTAAGCATTGCAATATTATGAAGGTGAATAGAACCTACAAATATTTATACTCGTATTAATAGACATTTATTTAATAGTATTTTTAGTATTTACATGTGCATTATTGTGAGAATGTTTATGTGAGAATTCTTATGATTTATTCAATCTATTATTACATTCTAAGATACTATTTAATTTATTATAATGCAAATTCATTATATTAGATCCTATGATTATTTTATTGTGATGATTTATATTAAGTATTAGAGTATCAAAATATAACAATAGTATAAAATCTACAACAAGGTTGCTTGCACATGATTTGAAAGCTACATCAGGCTAGAGTATTTCCACAAGGTTGAAGAATAACTTGTGAAGACACTACCCAAACAAAGGCTTTAATTGTCATTTTTAACCATTGTTAAAGACCTTTAAGGGTGGTTATTCAATCTCTATCTATGAGGATATCGTAAAAATTCTACCCTCTTACGATAGCGGTTAAAAATTGCTCTCTTAGGTATAAGATAACTTCCCTCTTAGACATAAGACGATGGTTTAAAACTATCATATTTTTCATGCTTGAAAAAACATATAAGAGGGTGATTTTAAACCACCTTATTTTTCTTACTTTAAATCTATATATCTCTATAGAAACACATATCTATCAAGACCCCAAAAAACCTAATAAAATAAATATATATTGTCATTTACTAGAAAAAAAATGTCTCTATAGAAACAATATTAAACAAAAATTGAACACCCTAATCAAACACAATGAATTAGTGATTGATAATAAATAATTTAAGTGTGACTTAATTATTTTACCTGGGAGAGAGCATGTAGCAGAAAATACTTTGTTGCAAGGGCATCCTATTTAAATATAGTTTTGAGACTTTGCAATAAGGAATCATTGAACTCCTTTATTGTAGACATTAAATGCACCTAACATAAATACTCAAAATTCATATCATCAACCAAGAAATCAAATAAAGAATGACCACAAAGAAAATGGAATTCAAAAACCATTATAATAGTTATAAAATATATACATGTGGAAATAAATAGAGAATTTGTATACCAACATAGACAAATATCAATGTTTTCTTATTCCAAAAAGTCATCAATAAAAAAGTTGCAAAAGGAACAAAGTCAATTTTAATACACTAAAATTTATTACACTAGAAGCAAGAAGATTTTAAGTTCTAGTCTAAAAGAAGAGTTGGATGCTTTGAAAATGTAATGCATACTGATAAAAACCAAAAAGTCAAGTAGAAAGCTCACACAAAGAGCAAATTTTAACTCACAAATAACAATTACCATAACAATAATAAAGATAAGAGATATAATAAATAAGGAGAGATAACAAGTAAAAACATAATGGTAAGATAACTAGAAAATTTATTTACACATAAGATCTAGACCATTCACCCTCCATGACAAACACTTCCACCCTTGTAGAGATGTTTTTATATATAGCTTGGCTCTGGTGCATATTTAAAAAAGAAAAAAGAAAACTCTAGATACTAAAATCATGTCAATTCAATTAGACTACCAAGACATGTTCTAATCGACACCTTATGACCCCCTTGGACAACCCTTAGAGGTTAAATAGTGGTCCTAACCACTTTTGGGAGGTTTTATCCCACTTTTGAGAATTTTTGGGCCTTGTAGGCATGGTCGTCCCATCCAGGGATAGCCACAATCCATGGCCATCCCACCCAGGGATGACCACTAGAAGCCATCCTTGGGTGGAATGGACATGGACTTGGACCCTCAAAAATCAAAGGTAGGACAAATAGCACATATAATATGCTATTTATCCTACTAATTGAAGCATTCCAGCTTGAGGATGTATAACTCTCATGCCAAGTTGCAAATTGGAGGTCCAAAATGGAGATTCCTTCTCCCTCCAATGCATGGCAAGGTTCAAACAAATGGTTGCACTACCTCACATTGCCTTGCATGCCCATTTGACCATATGCCCTCTTGAGCTATAAAGTGGATCCATCCTACCCAATTTTATGAAGGATTATTTGCAATATTTCACCAAGAAGTGATACAGAGATTTATCCCTAGTTCATTGTGTATTTTCCCTTGAGATCTCTATCGAGCGAAGGAGGTTTTCAAGTGATTCTAAAATATGTAATATGTTGACAAAACTGATCCATTCAAGTGAATCTAATCCCAAAATTTTATGACAATACCTCTAGGAGTAGTTTAGACCAAATACCAAAGGAATTGGTAGCAAAAACCACCATATTTAGTGGTGGTCCCACCCTAGGATGTCCCTCAAATTATGATAGACCCAAATGGATCACCCTAGGATGGCAACACATTGGAGCATAATTTCACTTCTATTTGTGCATAGATAGATTCTATAATATATTTTATGCATTATGTTAATTTTTGGTGCAATTTGTAGTTGTTACGCACCTGTTATCATGCATTTCTTATTTTTTAGTCCTGAATGGCACACCCTGGGATGGCCATAAATTTTTGTACAATTTCATTTCTATTTTAATTAGATAATTTTTGGAACACATTATATGCATGATCCTAAGTTTTGGTAGAATTTGGAATAGTTTTGAATCATCTATTATACATTTCCTCTTTCAAGCTAATTATTGCATATCTCTCTTTGATTGCATTTCAATCTGCACATGCTATTAATGAATATTATTGCAGTCAACCATTTCATCCATAAGTACCTTAACATCCCTATCTAGAGCATTTCAAAATTCCCAATTTGGATAGATTTTAAGGAAAGGAAGATTCACATGAGCATGTCACTAGATTTTTGAATCATGATTCTACATCCAATAAAATGATACCTTACTTTTGAGGACATTTTTTCTTACCCTCTTTGGCCCTAAAATAGAATGGTATAATCAACTCCCAAAGTATAGCATCTACAACTTTGAACAATTCACAAATGCATTCTTAGAATGCTTTGCTTTTAATACTAAGTAGAAGGTGACATTAATAGACCTCATAGGGTTGAAACAATATGATCATGAGTGAATCACGAACTATGGTAATAGGTGGTGAATGCTTCTTGCTAAGTTACCATACTTACTCCCTATGTCTGAGTTGACTTGCATTTTTGGTAAGAGATGCATGAAGCCAATTTCCTTGTTGCCGCGACTCCAAAAATACCCAAATATTGTAGATGCTTTAACACAAGATGTAACAATAGAATACATTAAAATTAAATAGGGGGAAATTGTAAAACCTCGCAAGAAGGAATGGACTAATAACACCAAGAACAATCCAATGCAACCAAAGCTGAAAATAATAGACCAAGTTGCTATTAGTATTCTAGAGCCTATGCAACCAATGTCACATCATAAGCCCAACTACCAGGCCACACCTAGAAATTACAATAACAACTATTAAAAAAATAAAGAACAAAACTAGAGACATAACCCTAAGAAATAATTTACACCCACTTTTGAATCCATGGAATCTTTATTTGAGTGCCTTTGTGCAACTAAGGTAATTAATATACATTAAAGTCTAACTGTAGATTCGAACGAACCAAAGCCCCCAGTATATCGTGAAGACCTATATTGCAAATACCATAGGTATAGTAGTCATGATGTGCATATGTGCTACAGTTTCAAACACCTAGTTATAAATATTTTTTATAGGCATGATCTTTAGGTTGATAACCCTATTGCGATAAAAAATCAACAAATCAGTATTTTTAAAGACCCCTTGCCTACTCATGAAGAGTGGGAAAAGCCAAAACCACATGTAAATGAGGTTCATATAGCACACATTAAAAAAGGTTTCATTGCAATGGTAAGCATTATGACAAGGAATAAGCATTACCTAAGTCAAGTCGCACCACTTGTGGCTTCAAGTGATATTCCTTCAACATCATAGCCTCTGCCACCTCTAGTGCAAAACCTTCCACCTCGGTCGATGGTCACAATAAAGAGTAATATTTATCATAGCTTGCATTCAAAATCATCTTGGATTTCCATTTATGCTCTTATTCAACAATATCCACCTCATCAAGGAGATCCATGGATATCCTCAAGTCAATTTAACTATAGTCCCAGGAGTCTAAATCCTTTAACAATTTTATGGGATGTTTTTTACAATGCATAGAACTAGTAATCATATTTCATGAGCATGAACTCAAAGTAGTACCAAATGACATGGTGGATCATCCCTTGCACATCATCGCATGTGTAAATGGAACATGTTACAAGAGAGTTATGATTGATATTGGTTCCTCCAACATCATCACCATGACTGCTCTTAAACATCTAGGTCTTACAACATCCCATATTGTTGCATCCACATATACCCTTCAAGAATTTAAACATGTTATATGCTCAATGATTGGCACCATAATATTACATATTCAGGTGGTACAAAAGACCATACCAATGTTATGTTACATATTTGAGGGTGAAATGGCCTATAATATCTTTTTGGGTAGACCCTAAATTAGAGATATGAAGTGTGTGCCATCCATAGCTCACCAATGTTTTAAGTACAACTACAAAGGGAAAGTACATGTTGTCTCTGTAGATCGTAAGCCCTTAAAATACTACAACTTGGTGTAGCAAATCATTGAGTCAATATTACCATCAACCCATCTGGACTTCCAACTGAATACATCCAGCTAAGGTTTGACTCTTTCACTATCACCTTCCATTAATCCATCACCATATCCTTTCATACAATCCTCGTCATCGGCACCTTCGGATACATCGTCATCATCATCAAATCCTTCATAGAGAAACATGAGAAATATGCCTATTTATGAGATCCCTCCAACCATATCTATCATATCCATAGAAGATATTCCTAGTTTAGTAGATGAGGAACCACCTCGTGAGGTAAATATTGAGTCAACTCAAGCCTCACTTCCATATAATCCATATCTACTTCCACAAGTCATAGTTCATCTAGCTATCGTTGGCTTAGGAGAATACCTGGTAAGGAATATCACAATAACTTATGCCATTGAGATAGTGTAAAATATGGATCGACCTCATATTTCCATAGGTTCCATAGTACCTCTAATATTACCCCCAAATCAATCAAACCTCATCTATGGATGTCTTTACTATGGCGTAGAACCATATCAACAACAAGAAGAGGATGAAGAGCCCTTTTTTGAGGATATTAATTACATATCCAATCTAGAATTTTCCATGAGATATATCTATATTTTTAATTCGTATGGCTATGGTTTGGGATTGTACAAACAAGGTACTTGTATTCCTTACTAGTCGCAATATCAAATACTATATGATTAATCTAGTTTAAGATACAACAAACTTGTGCCTCTTAATGTCCTCACTAATAGTTTAGATTTCCTGAGTCTAAACTATAGGGATGAGATTGCACGTGATACCTATGCCAATCCTAATCATGTCCATTATTTTAGGGATTACTTCCATTCAACTATGATATATCAAGATATATCTCATGATTTAACTCAATCTTACAAAGTCGGTGGAAGTCTACATACTCTTCTACATGATAGTGAGGAAGAATATCAAGGTCCTCCCTATGAAAGGATATGTGATGATGAGACAAATTACAAGCACTTATCGACTCTTCTAGTTCATATGGGGAATACAGGTAGATCATTCCTTTGGATGATGAATATGAGTTCTATCTATGTGTGTTCCCATTATCGTATCTCATTTGGTGATAACTTCTACCCTTGGAAGAGCAAGCTTACCCCCCTTTGCACTGACCACCTTTGGTCATTCTACTTCCACCACAACCACCTCCACAAATATTGTGACAACCTATTTCCAATAGACCCCATCAACCACCCAGAGGATATCATACGTCCATCAACATGATTTCCATAGATCTTTTCATGCCCCTAAATGATGTGAATAACTCATAAAATCCATTGTACCTCGACCTAAATGCAATAAAATTTGATCAGGGAGATTCTCCTTCATGTCCTTTCAAGTATTGGACTTATGATGAAATCTTACAACCATTTCATTTATTTCCAAGGTCTACTCAAGATGTCTTTCACACTAGGGTTGAGCCAAAATTTCTAATTGATGATATAAACATAGTTGATGAAATTCATGTGATCCCTAATCCACACTAGTTAGAAGAGGGATCTCATGTATCAATTGAACCCACAATTAATAGTGATATCAAAACAAATTCTAAAAAACCTCAATTCATCAATCTAGGGGAAGGCTTATTCCTGACTGAGCAAGCCAATTTCATAGCATTTCTCAAAGAGAAAAAAAATTTTTTTGCATGTTATTATAAATAAATGTCATGACTAGATCTAAATATCATCACGTAAAATCTTACAATTGACCCAAATGCATAATCATTTAAGCAAAAGCTACGTAAAATGTATTTAACAATAACCTTAGTGGTGAAATAAGCTACAAAAGATATTGGATGCCAAGTTAATTATATTATTGGATTATCCACTATGGCTTTCTAATATGCTTCCTGTTAGGAAACATAACAAGAGGATTTGTATTTGCATCAACTTTTGTGATCTAAACAAAGTGATTCCTAAGGATAAATTCTTGTTGTCGAACATCGATTTCTTATTAGACGCCACAACAGGCCATGAGATGTTATCCCTCATGGATGGTTTCTTTGGATACAACCAAATTAATATTGACCCAGAAGACCAACTCAAAATGGTGTTCATAATGCCTTGGATTATATTTTATTATAGCGTCATGCCTTTCGGCCTAAAAAATGCTAGTGCTACCTACCAGCGAGGTATGACTTACATCTTCCATGACTACATGCACAAAATTTTTGAAGATTACATGGATGACTTATTGGCTAAATATTTATTGTGCCATGAGCACATAGATGTATTACACAAATTTATCTATCACCTCATAAAACACAATGTTATACTAAACCCAAATAAGTGCATCTTCAATGTCACATTTGTAAAACTCTTGGGATTCATAGACTCTAAGAGAGGCATCGATGTCGATCCCAACAAAGTCAATGCAATCCTTGAGATACCTCTCCCTACTACCATAAAGCAGTTGCATAGTTTGTAGGGTAATATTACATCTATAAAGTGCTTCATAGCACTATAGATAAGAAAAATGGTGCACCTAAAAATGGTAAATGAGATGCATCTATTGTTCTACTTGATCTAAGCACTACAAAAGAGATACTTCAAGAAAGAATAAAATGACAAGTATATAAAATAAATGGATGGATCTCCTTATATTGATATAATTTTAAAATATGTGGCTGGAAAGTTTCCCCTTGAGGTCTCTCAATTGATACACTCATTACAATACTCAAAGGATCAAATCCTTCCAGAAATCCAAGGTGCACTTGTAGTGTCTTCCTTGCACTCACAATTGAAGAGCGAGCTTTTGATGTTGCCACAATGTGTTATATCATTGATTTAACTTATTGGTTCCATACTCATGCACTATGATACCTGGATATACACATAGGAAACTAAAACTGATTAATAGCATGTATATATTAAGATGAAATAATGAATATTCATGCATCAGTAAGCTTGAAAGAGGAAGAGTGCAATAGATATTTAAAAATTGCTCCAAATGCTACCAAAAATTATATTATGCATATTATGTGCTCTATAAATGATTTAATTGAAAATAGTAATGAAATTATGCTCATATTTATGGTCATCCTAGGATGATCCATTCAGACCTAAAAACCACAAAAAGCATGATAACAAAAGCAAAACAACTCCAAATTGCATCAAATTTTAATAGAGAGCATATAATATAATCTAGAATTTGTCTATGATAAAATAGTGGAGAAATTATACTCCAATTTGTGGCCATACCAAGGTGAGCCATTTACGAGTGTCACAATTTGGGGGCCATCCTGGGGTGGGACGACCACCAAATCTATTGGTTTTTGCCATCAATTCCTCTAGTATTGGGTCTAACTTACTCATGGAGGTATTGTCATTAAATTTGGGAATATGATTCACTCGAATGGATCAGTTTTGTAACTAGATTTCACATTTTGGAATCACTTGAAAACCTCCTTCGCTTGATGGAGATATCATGGGAAAATGCAGAGTAAATTGGGGATAAATATCGGTAGCACTTCATGGTGAAAAATTTCAAAGAATCCTCTCTAAAATTGAATGGAATTAATCCACTTTATAGCCTAAGAGGGCATATTGTTAAATGGGCATGTGAGGCCATGTGAGGCAAGTGTCGCCATTTTTCCAAAGCTTGTCATGCATTGGAGAGTGAAGGAATCTCCATTTTGGGCCTCAAATTTACAACTTGGCAGGAGAGTTATGTGCCCTCATAATTACAATCTTGAATGAGCAAGATAAATAGCAACTTTTTAGGTGTCATTTATCCCTCCTTTAACTTTTTAAGGGTCCAAGGCCATGGTCATCCCACCTAGGGATGGCTACTGGTGGCTGTCCCTTGGTGGGATGACCATGAATAGTGGTCATACCTAGGTTCGATGGCCATGCCTACATGATACAAAACTTCCAAAAATGGGGTAGAACCTCTCAAAAGTGGTTAAGACCACTATGTAACCTCTGAGGGTTTCCCAAGGGTGCCATATGATGTTAAGTAGACCTAATTTTAGTGTCTGCATATGCCCCTTTTTTAGATGCATTATGTGCAACACAACAAGGAGAAAAAATATATGACTAAAATGTCAAATAATTAAGGTTATTTAGTAATCTAACTAGCTTTAGATACCCCAATAATAGAAAGAGTATTTTTTCTTGAATCCTTGCTTCTGACCACCTAAGAAACTTGATTCAAGTACAACTTTTTGTATAAGTATTTTACTTGATCTTGGACATTGTTCAGTTCATGAATAGGTGAGGTCCATAATCCTTCATTCTTCATAATGCCAAGAATTTTTTTGATTGAAAGTTTTTTTGTTTTCTGCCCCAAGCAAGGGTGTGATTGTCTTTGTCAATGATTCATTAAACGAACACAATTTGCATGATTGGGTTTTTCATTATTTATTTTGATTATGAATTCGTTAGTTATGACTATCCCCTCAAGTGACGTGTTAATGAGGGAATAACCAATGATAAAAGTGATGAGCCGCTTAACCCATATGACTTGGATAGGGTTTCTTTTAGCTTTACCCATTGTAAAATGTGTCTATTTTATGATTTTGGTGATATTTCATGGGAGAAAGGAATTGAATACCTCGTTCCCATGGGGCGGTCTGACCACAGTGGTTTTTTTATGGATTTAAGTAGAGAATTTTCAATTCATCCATAAAAAATTTGGGTTCAATCTTGATCTAGAGTTAATTTTTGTTATATTTGACCTATTTTTGGTGGTTTTTAGGCCATTTTGGATGTTTTCTTTGCTATTTTTGAGGTGTTTATTTTTTATTTTTTTTTATGAGATTTCATAGAATAAAGGAAATGAATACCTCATTCCTATGGAGTAGGCCAACTACAATGGCCTTATTAGGGATTGAAGTGAAGATATTTTAATTCATCAATGAACAATTTAGTTCAAATGACTTTATGGTAATTTACTCATCTTGTTGGATTGCATAGAGTGCAAGTCACTGCAACTGCAAAGTGTATAGGTTAAATGACCGGGTACGAGGTGCACTTGATATTTTGCTTTATTTGATATTTTTTTTTATTTTATGATTATTGAAGATTTTGGACAAGTAAATATGCTTAATTATCCTTTATAAAGCTCCTTGTGGTGAGCAAATATGTGCATTTATGTCTACCGATTAGTTTACTGATGCATTTGTGGATGGAAAATTATGCATGCATGTATTTTAATATGATTTTTTTATGATATGAATATGTGTGTATGTATAATGAAATGGATGTTTTCTTGATCTATATGATGGAATATGGATACTATTTGACACACTGTTCTAGCACCATAGACTGTGTAAAATTCATCGATTCATTTTGTAATGTTGTCATGAGACTATCTGATGGATTTGTGAAAATGTAAAATAAAAAAATGTGATAAAATGGTATGGAATGGAATGAATAATAATATGTTATAGAATTTCTTTGAGGTTTTCATGTGACTCAAACAATATTATTCAACCAATTAAAAATTATATACTATCCATGCAAGAATTTTATAGATACCTTTGGTGTTTTTTGGATGACCAAAGAGTTTATGGATACCTTTGGGGATTTTTGGGTGACCAAAGGGTTTATGGATACCTTTGGGGCTTTCTGGATGATCAAACAGTTTATGGATACCTTTGGGGCTTTTGGGGTGACCAAAGGGTTTATGGATACCTTTGGGTCTTTTTGGGTGACCAAAGGGTTTATGGATACCTTTGGGGCATTTTGGGTGACCAAAGGGTTTATGGATACCTCTGGGGCTTTTGGGGTACAATGCTTTAAGAATGAAGGGATCGTAGATGAAGGATATTCAAGGGTTTAGGTTCCTCAATTCCTTCAATGGAGGCTAGGTGATAAGTTTTAGATCCAATATGACAGGTGATAATGAATGGACCTAACAGTTTGTCATAAACTTGTCCCGTATATGGGGTAACAAGTTATAATTTTGTTGGTTTTATTTTAGGACAAGGTTAGCAACCTAAAAATATCTAGGATGGACTTTCATATTATAGGATCTCTTAAGATACTCTTGATAAACACGTAGGTGCTTGACATCATTAATGCATCATTCATCAAGCAGTTTTAGTTGATCTAGGTGAGCCTATCGTGTAGTGTCATCATCAATAAACTCTTGCATGGATATACACAACGATGGAATTTCTAGATCTAAGGGCATAATTGCATCAGTACCATACACTAGTGAATATAGGGTTGTCCTATTGGGTGTATGTATACTCGTGCGGTAGGCCCTTAGAGCAAGAAAAAAATTCATATGCCAATATTTGTGATTGTCCTTAAAAAATTTCTTTAAAATGGCAATCGCTATTTTGTTTGATACCTTAGCTTGTCAATTTGCTTATGGATAATAGGGCGTATAAAAGTTGTATTGGATGTTATATTTTGCTATTAAATCTTGCACATATTTATTCTTAAAAGGTGGCTCATTATCTAAAATTATTTTGGATGGAATACCAAAATGATAGATGATATTATGTAACATGAAATTTGCAATACGGGGTCCAGTCATAGTGGTGAGGGGAATTGCTTCCACCTATTTTGTAAAATACTCGGTGGCCATAATGATGAACATGTAATGTCCAGAGTAAGAGAGTGATATTTTTCCAATTAAATAAAACCACCATTGCGATAAGGCCAAACCAATTGAATTTTTTGTAAGGCATGAGAAGGTGCATGCATCAAATTAGCATGTTTTTAACACTTTGCACACTTCTTAACATAAGTGCAGAAATACCACTCTAAATTTGGCCAGTAATAGCCCATGCGAAGAATGCACTTTGTGATGGCCATAACACTAAAATGGCGACCACATGTACCATAGTGTGCTTTGGAAATAACCCAAACTAACTTTTGATGTGCTAAGTAATGAAGGAGGATATCCTTGTAGCTTCAAAAATACAAAATGTCTCCTAGTAAGACATACTTTACCAATTTTTTCTTAAAAGTTTGTTTGATAGCATGCAATAGTCCAAAAGATATATTACAATGTTTTAGGTAATATTTTATCTGAGTGTATCAATATTGATTTGAAGAAGCCCCAATTGCATGAATTGCTTGATCCTTTTGAAGTTCATCCCTAGAAAATGTTGATTGAAAAAGAACTTGTAAATATAGTGTTATGCTACTATCAAAAGGATTTTGCGAGAATAAAGTCCCCCAAGTAGCATTATTCAGGTGATTGTGCATTTTTTAGAACCATTCATGAGAATGTTCAATTTGAATCATGTGCATTTATAGCATGGAGTGGATGTTATCATGCTTAATCACAGATTTCAATAGCATTTTGACATCAGTGGTCATTGTATCATCACTAGGGTTCTATGGGATTAGGGACCCCAAGGATACCATTATATTTGTAAAATGGTTAGATGATCAAGGGAGTGCCTCAATATCATACCATTCAAATTTCAAGAAAAAAATTTCCACAAGGGCTTTGTAGGCTTGCAAGATTGGATATTTGCATTGGTATATTCCCTTGACTTAATTTACTATGAGCAAGGAATCACCAAAAAATTTGAGCTTAGTTATTTTTATGGTGATTATTGTATGAAGGCCTATGAAAAAAGCTTCATACTTAGCATTATTTTTGGTGCATGGGAAATCAAGTTTAAAATATAGTGGTATTGGAGCCCCTTGAGGTGTGAAAATACAATTCCCATGCCACCCCTTGCTTGCACTTAGATCCATAAAAATAGAGTCATGTTAGCCTATGATTTAGAATCTTCAGGATCAGGTGATTCTGACATTTGAAATACTTCATCATTGGGAAGCTCTACGTTAAAATACTGATCATCTTGGAGATAATCCTCTATGAATTTATTGGCAATGACCTAATATTTAATTGATTTTTGTTTGATAAATTGGAGGTCAATTTCCATCAAAAACATGATCCATGTCACCATGTGACTTTTATGATAAGCATGATCTATTTCATCATGCAACTATTATGAAAACCACTGCTAAGCGTAGATTCTCAACATATGCATATTTAATTTCTTAGTTGAGTAGGGTGCACCTAATATATTAAGTACTATGTTCTTTGTGCAATTTGTCCTTTTGGGCTAACATGATACCCAATGCAAGCTCAGTAACTAAGATGTATAAATAGAATGATGCTCCTAGTCAAGGAGGAGCCAATACTAGTGGTGAAGCCAAATATTACTTGATTTTGTCAAAGGTGATTTGACTCTTGTCATCCCAATTGAATGTGACCCCCTTATGTAATAATTTGTTCATGTATCAGTACTTATCTAATTACTATGCTATGAAGCACTTGATAGATGCGCCCTTACTCTATAGAATTTGTAGCTACTTGATGGTAATAGGGGAAGGCATCTCAAGGATCACCTTGACCTTTTTTGGATCGACTTTGATGTATTTTTTAGAGACTATGAATCCTAAGAGTTTTCCAAATGTGATGCTGAAGATGCACTTCTTGGGGTTTAGTCTAACATTGTGTTAGATGGGGAAATTGAGGAATTTGCACAATACATCGATATCCTCAGGGTTCAACAAATATTTAGCTAATAAGTCATCCATGTAATTTCAAAATTTTGGCATGAGTCATGGAAGATGTAATTCATAGCTCATTGGTAGGTAGCACTACCATTTTTGAGATCAAAAGGTATGACCTTATAAAAAAATGTCCCCCAAGGCATTGTGAATACCATTTTGAGTTGATCTTCTATATCAATATGAATTTGGTTGTATCTAGAGAAACCATCCTTTAGGGATAACCTCTCATGGCCTACTATGGTATCTACTAGGGCATCAATTTTTGGTAATGGAAATTAATCCTTAGGACATGCTTTGTTTAGATCACAAAATTTGAAGCAAATATGAATCCTCCTATCAGGCTTCTTGATGGGAACCATATTGGAAATCCATGGTAGATAATCCATTGATATAATGAACTTAGCATCCAATAACTTTTGCATCTCATATTTCACCATTAATATTAGATGATATTATGTAACATGAACTCCACAATAGGGGGTTTAGTCATAGTGGTGAGCGTAATCGCTTCCACCAATTTTTTTAAATAGTTGGTGGTCATAATGATGAACGTGTGAGAGCCAGAGAAAGAGGGTGATATTTTCCAAATTAAATAAAATCCCCATTGTAAAAAAATCTAAAATTGAATTGGTTGTAAGTCTTGAGAAGGTGAATGCATCAAATTAGTATGGTTTTGATACTTTGTTCACTTATTAACATAAGTGCAACAATCCCACTCTAAAGTAGGCTAGTAATAGCCCATGTGAAGAATGCACTTTGCAATGACCATGTCATTGAAATGGCCACCACATGTACCATCGTGTGCTTGGGTGATCGTCCAAAATGAATAACGATAATTTAAGTAATGAATGAGGATACCCTCATAGCTTCTATGATACAAAATTTCTCCTAGTAAGACATAATTTTTCACTTTTTTCTTAGAAGTCTGTTTGACGGTATGCGATACTACAGAAGGGATATTACCAAGATTTAGGTAATATTTTATCTAAATGGACCAATCTTGATTTGAAGAAGCCTCAATTGTATGAATTGTGTGGTACTTTTTAAGTTCATTCCTAGCCATTTTTGATTTGGAAAGAACTTGTAAATATAACATTGTGCTACTATCAAAAGGATTTTGAGGGAATAAAGTTCCCCAAGTAGTATTATTTAGGTGATTGTGTATTTGTGAGAACCATTCATGAGAAGGTTCAATTTGAATCATGTGGATTTTGGTGTGGTGTGGATGTTCTCATGCTTAATCATAAATTATGATAGCATTTTTACTTGAATGGTCATTATGTCATCAATAGGGTTCTATGGGATTAGAGATCCCAAGGAGACCATTGTATCCATAAAATGGTTATATGATCGAGGGAGTGCCTCAATGTTATACCATTCAAATGTTGCTATAATTTTATACACAAGGGCTTTGTAGGATTGCAATATTGGACATTTGCATTGGTATATTCCCTTGACTTGGTTCAATATGACCAAGGAATCACCAAATTATTGAGATTAGTTATTTTCATGGCCATTACCATTTGAAGTCCCATGAGCAGAGTTTCATACTCAACATTATTGTTGGTGCATGGAAAATCAAGTTTGAAATATAGGGGTATTAGAGCCTCTTGAGGTATGAAAAATACAATTTCAATGCCACCCCCTTTATCGTACTTAGAGCCATTAAAAAATAGAGTCATGTCAGTCTGTGATTCAAGCTCTTTAGGATAAGGTGATTCTAACACCTGAAATACTCCATCATTGATAATATCTATGTTAAGAGTTTGATCATCTTGGAGAGGATCCTCTATGAGTTGATCGACAATGACCTAAGCTTTAATTGATTTTTGTCCAATAAATTTGAGATCAAATTTTATCAACATGATCCATTTCACCATGCGATTGTTATGATAGGTATGAATCATCATATATCGTAATGGATTCTCTTTGGACGCTACATAAATTGTATGATTGAGCATGTAATTACATATATTTTTAATGGTGAATACCACAACTAAGCATATCTTCTCAACATATGCATATTTAATTTTGTAGCTGACCAGGGTGCGACTAATATAGTAAGTAGCCTATTATTTGTGCAATTTGTTCTTTTGGGCTAACATGATGCCCAATGCAATATTAGTATCTTAGATGCATAAATAGAATGACACTCCTGGTTAAGGAGGAGTCAATACTGGTGGTGAAGACAAACATTGCTTGATTTTGTCAAATTCAGCTTGACACTCATCATCCTAATTGAATGCGACCCCCTTGTGTAATAATTTATTTATGGGTTAGCACTTATCTGATAATTACACTATGAAGCACTTGAGAGATGCAATATTACCCTATAAACTACACAACTGCATGATGGTAGTAGGGGTAGGCTTCCCAATTTAGGGTCATATATCACTCTTTACAACATATTCCTTACATGTAAAAATAAAGAGGACTAAACTACAACAATATTATCCCATGGGGACTCTATTATTTCATTAGAATTAATGTTTTTATACAAATCCACACCAAAGGACTTGCATATGGCTTTATTTAAGTATTTTTAATTACAGTTTAGTCTTGTAATGGTGATAATTAGGTAAAAATCCACCATTAGCAATGGTGAATACCCCAAGAAGCTTTATTAGCTCCTCATCATTCCTCATCGCTAGTTGAATGTTATAGGGAACAATCCTCATTTTCTTATAGTACCTTACAACATTTTAAGCCAATTCAATCACCTAAAAAGTTCTTTCGTCACTATTACAACCCCAAAACAAAGATCCTAGAAAATAAGAGCAACTTAAAAAATGAGATAGAAGTTAGGTCATCTAAAATATTCACTATCCAAACCATACTATCCATAAAACTATGACCATATTGTTCTCTTATTCTGAAGGTCTCTTCTAAACCCAATGATCCAAGAAATTTTGAAAAATAAATCACACCAAAAACTACAAACACAAAAAATATGGGCTTCACAATTTGAAAATGTTCTTACCTGGTCCCGTTCTTTATCCCCATGCTTCAAATCCTACCTAGTAGCCTTATTCACCAATGCAAAGGATGGGTATCCAACTTCATCCTTCACTTTTAGGCCCCTTGAATCCACTTTGACCCATTGTTGCTAAATACATTATCATAAAAAAGTGAACTCATCAATTATCCATCAAAGGCTTCCACATAATTACTCAAGAGGTTTTTAGGTATTGTAAATTGAGGGTACCTAGTGGGGATCATTTAAATTTCCAAGAGAAAATATTTTATTTGGTCCGAGTAGCCAAGAAAAAAATTGGATTGGCTTCACAATAGATCTTCACCACATATCCCTGTGGCTTCTCCTCAATGTATCAAGGGTTTTACAAGGTTTGCCCAACCACTAACCAGAGTCCAACAAGTCATTTTATGATCAACCCCTATGTAACTAGTTTATTCTACTAGATTAATAATTATGTAACAATAAACACCCTTCAAAATTTTCAAATAATCAGTAGTTTAGCCAAATACTCACATCCCAACAACTAGAAAATTATTATATATTTAACAACATAGATAATATAACACACTCACAACCTAGTAAATAGAAAATCATTATATATTCAAGAAAATAGCTAATACAACACACTAAAAATTTGGGACTTATCCACCTAGGAAACCGAAGAAGATCTCTACTAAAATATTATTAAGGGCTTATAGACCTATGTAATTTTGACCTATCAAAAGCAAAGTTCAATCAATTGTTATGTGACGCATGCAACATCCCAATAAACATAAACCACATTCTCCATTTTGTTCAAATAAGTATTACAAAAATCTATAGAAACATCCTATTTAAGAAGAAATAAAATTTGGATTTTGGTACCAAATTATTCAGAAATCAAAATATCTCTAACTACCGGATCATATTACCATAAATTAAAATCCCATGAAAAAGAAAAATTCATGTACAAAAGTTACTCAACCTACCTGAATTTTTACAAGCATATAATTCCATAAAAATATCTCATTTATAAGGGAAAAAAATATTTTGGGCATAGGAAAAACATCCCCACAATTAGAACATAGGAGTTTCAGACCTTATTGAAAAAGTGATACTTGATCAAAGAATTTGGGACAAGATCTCCATGAAGAAAACCTTACGAAACCATCACAATAATTTGAAACATAGTGCTAGCAATTTCAATAATTTTGTTACAAACATAAACAACAATTTAATAACTCCATTATAAAATGAACCATTTTGAAAACTTACAAATTGGACTGATCTTCCATTTTTGGCTCTCCTTCTTGTTCCATTTTAAGAGGACCACCTATGCTCCCTCGGTCAGCTTGTCTAACATCCAGAGTCGGGTGAATTTTTTTCACACGCCTAATGTGAGTAATTTAGTTTTTGTTTATAAATTTTTTTGATAAAGTAAAATAAAATCACTAAAAGTAATTAATATAAACTTTAATAGGGTTATTAATATATAAATAAATTTTATTTACTTATTTATTTAATTTATTAAAAATGTAGTACTCATAAGCATACAAGAAATTAAAGTAAAAGTGACACATATTCAAATGCAAAATAAAATAAGTAATGATGCGTGCATGCAATTTTCATGATTTAATTAGATGATAGGGATTAATGACGTGGGCATTTAATTGAAGTTTGTAGGTTTAAATATGTAAGTTTTTAGTTTTATTTTGTGAATTTTTTTATTCTTATTAACATCAAGTTTGGGCATATGTGTGGGTTTGACCCTCTTACTTTTTAACTCGTTAATGTTAACCAAGATTTTGGGCATGTGACTCCATATTTCCTCTAATAATAAGTCGTATAAAAAAACTAAGGTATATATATACTTAGAGAATCAGTTATATAGTATTTTTGAGTTCAAATCTTAGGGGGCTCCCTATAACCGTTCATACCATTTTTTTATATATACATAAGGAAATTGGTTGTTTAAATCCTTATAACTGCTTAAAGTTCAAATAAGGATTATATCCATAAAAATCATTTATATGTTAGTTTGTGACTACTTGAATTAAAAAAAAAAAGTAAATATTAATAATTAATATTATATAGAATTGGAAGTTTGAATATAATAATGAATGGGATGTTAGCTCTAAAAAAAATTACTAGAGACTAATACCATGGACCCAAGGTTGGATGGAGGAGGAGAGACAGACAAACATACAAGTATGCCACCAACACTAAACCGTGGAGGAGGAGTGACAAAAAAACACACAAGTATGCCACAAAAACTAAACCCTAATAATTTTCAATCCAATTATTGCAAAAACTATAAATTAGAGCCTACTACTTTTGTCTTTGCATTCTTGCAAATCCAACTTTTTTTTTACTGCATTGTATTTTTGTAGATACTAATGTTCTGTTTAATTTGGATAGTCATGACTGTGTTCAAGATATATTGACATGGAAATCTCTTTCTAAACTGTATTCAAGATATATTGACATGGATATCTCTTTCTAAACTCTTTAGAATGCTTTGTAATCTTGGTATGCATAGTGAAATTACGTGGAGTTTCCCAAATTTTCAAAATGAATGTGACAATCACAATAGGGAGATGTGCCTTGTTGTAAACCATAGTGACATCTTTTCCATGGTCAATTTTAATGATTGAATATGGTCTAAGGATATACTACATCAGTGGATAAATAATTCCACTTGGAGTCTTAGAGTTGGAGTAGGAGGTTTTCTTGTTTTCATGAATGAGCAAGAGCGAAAGCTTCAAGCCGTGAATCTGCTGACAATGAAACTTCATTCAATTCTTTTTTTTTTTTTTTTTTTGGGGGTGGGTTTTTCTCTCTTCGGGGTTGTGCAAATTCATTCAATTCTATATGTAGCCATGAATTAAAGATATTTGCTTTCCTTTTACATAAAAATGCATCCAAAATAAGTTTTTGTTAAGCTCAGGTAAGATCTAAGAACCAAGATTTGTGATCTACTTATTATGGGGAATTTTATGCCCATATATCTCTACTATGAAAATGGCCTTGGATGAAAAAATGTCCTTTCTCCCATAAAATACTTTTACGAATGATTATCAATTATTTATAACTTTTCATAAAACTCATATGCAATTCATCCAAAACTATAATTATTTTTATTCCATATAGTATATTTCCATGGCACGTTTAACAAGTTCAGTGGGACCCTCGCTACCACTAAAATTGCAAATAGTAAAGGTGACCATTTATCATAGAGAAAAAATAATCAAGGCATATTAGTCGAGGATAAAATTGATCCTCATAAAATAACGGGACCCAATTATCAAAAATATCTAGGACCTAGTGAGGAATACTTGTGCCCCAAATTTCCCTCTGCATGCACTCCATACATAAAATTAATATCGAAGGGATAAAACACTCCATAAAGGAAGTGAGTTGCGTTTCATCCCTTCCGTATTTATTTCCCGTATGGATTCAATGTAGAGGGAAAGCTAGGAAACAAGAATTCCTCATTGGGTCCCAAAGATTTTTGATAATGGGTCCCCTTCTTCTATGAGGATCAATTTTATCCTCAACCAATATGCCTTGATTCTTTTTTCTCTATGATAAATGGCCAACTTTACTGTCTATAGTTTTACTGGTAGCGAGGTACCCCATTGATCCTGTTAAACATGCCATAGAAATAGATTATATAGAACAAAAATAATATAGTTTTGGATGAATCACAAGAGTTATGGATCTAATGTTCATCATCATCATATCATCTGCAATTTTCTTGTCATAAGATTCTCTCTGCATTACAAACTATACAATAATTGATAGGCCCATCAAAGTCCCTATATTTTATATATTTATATATAACTTATTTTAAATATGGGATCTGACATGAATACTTTTATTACTTATAAATTTAAACAAGATTTATCCTTGAGACACATTCTCAACATACGGTATTTAACCTTTTATAAGAATTGAGTCTATCAATTGAATAGCATTAACAACACCCTTAACCTACCTTATAATAGGGGAGAGCTCTTCTTATTAAAAACTAACTACCTTTTAAAAGAGGAGAGGTAATAAGGGAAAGGACTTAATTAATAAAAATAATCATTGGAAGGGACATACTCCCTACTTAGTCCAATTGGGGGGATAGGGGTCTGATGCATAACTATATTTTCCCTCATGTATGGATCTACCTAGGCTTAGCTCAAGATATTGAAGGGAATTTTAGTTAACACCATGAAATATTTAACCATTTGTAAATATTGGAGTATGGTTTATCTTTGTATTTCACCCTTTATAAATTTACATTTTTTTTTAACCGTTGCCATTGTAAATATTATAGGTTTTAATAAAAATGTTGTGTAATAGAATGGATTTATTTTAATTTAGTGAAATATTTATAATAATTCTAAAAAGTTCAATTTTTTTTTAACATTTTTAATAAGTTATATCAAAAAACCTTTACAAAGATGTTTAATTAATATATGATTTCTAACCATACTTTGGTTATTTAGTACAATCGTACCTCAAGGATCCAATATTGGACCTATATTTATTGTTTCAAAGTCTCCAGTGTAAGGTAGGTCATTTGGTTGTACTAATATATAATATATAAAGAGTTTTATATATATTTAGTTTTTATTTGTTACTATTTTCAATCATTAATTTTTATTAAATTTTTAATATAAAATATAATGTTATTTAAACTTTTATTTGAATTAGTATATAATTTTTTTATTAAAAAGAACCAAATGTTGTTGTTCATCTGAGAAATATTTGATTAGCATATTGGTGCAAATATGGTATTTGCAAAAAAAAGGTTAAAAGAAAAGTAAAAGAATATGAAATGGATGGGATTCATATTCTATCATTCCTCTTGGTTCTAAAGCTTTTTCCTCTTCTATTTATTTGATTCTCTTTAGGATCTTGGAAACCAATAATGGTGAATATAAAAAATCGTAAGATATACAATTATTCAATTACAAAGCAAGACATACATTATTTGTAATGTGATGATCCTATATTTGTAATATGGTTATTATAGTAGATATCGTTTATGATAAAGACTTACATTTAAAATAATTAACGTTAGATCAATATATGGAATGATAGTGTGGGATTCACTCTTCATTAATATAATTGACTTAAATATCTATAGTGCAAATATCTATTAATACCTCAAAATATAAGATAAATGGCTTGAATTTGATGTCTCTTACTATATAATAGATACACTATATAATAGATACATACTCTAGATATCTAATTTGGTAGCATTTATTGATGACATTATTTTTATACTAGCATACAATAACACTTTATATATTGTTATTTTAGTCTAAATGATAATTTAGAAGAATAAATTTTCAAAGAAGGTGATGTCCACAAATATTAAGTGAAAATGGTGTTAAAAATAATTGACTTATTATTTTCTTTGAACTTGATAATTTTTTGTGCCTCTAGTATTTGGAGTTCATTTTTCACTTTTTTTATTGATAAAAGGAGGTTTTGAAAGAGACCCCTCTAGTATGAGGATATGGACTCAATTGCTAGTAAAATTTGGCTAGCTGGAAAAGTGGTTTCCCTCAGTTCCCAAGGAACTTCAGGTGGCATTGCTTGTCTTTGGGACCCAAAAGAGGTAGTTATTCACCATATGGTTGGCAGTTAGGGATTGTTGGCTATAGCTATTCAAAGTAGATATTCCAACTAGATTATGCTTTGCATTACTGTTTATGCTCTAATTTATTTGGAGAAAAAAAGAAGACAGTGGAAGGATATTACTCATATTATCTCTCATTTTCCTAAAGCTTGGATCTTGATCGGAGGAGATTTCAATACCATCCTCTCTCTCGATGAGAAAAAGGGGGGAAATAGAAATTTGGATAAAAGCACTGACCTCATGAGCGAATATATTGTAAACCTCCATCTTGTGGATATCCAACCAGATAATGGCCTTATGACTTGGTCTAACAGAAGGCAAGGCTTAGCTTGTATAATGGAGAGATTGGATAGGTTTTTACTCTCTGAAAAATTTCTTAATCCATGGTCACATTCCTAAAGTGAAGACTCTTAATAATGCTAGTTCGGATCATTGGCCAGTCATGGTGGAAATGTGGAAAACCAATGTGAGTTTCTCTCCTTTTCATTTTCAATTAATGTGGCTTAGAGACATTTCCTTCAGACCTCATGTGCAACAATGGTGGAATGAAGGTAAACCTAGGCATGGGACTAAGATGTTCTATTTTGCCAAAATACTATAATACATTTTAAATCCAAAATCAAGACTTGGAACTGGAAATATTTTGGGCATGTTCATTAAAAAAATATGAATTTATTGCTCATATTGAAAAATTGAATAAGAAAATCCTTTTAGATGGCCTCGCAGAGAAGAGTAGTGCAGATGAAATTAAACTCACAACTCAGTTAGTGGAATGGGAAAAAAAAGAAGAAATATTTTGGAAGCGAAAATCTAGAATTCGATGGCTCAAAGAAGGACATTGAAACACAAATTTCTTCCACAAATTTGTTCTAGCTCGAAGATCTCACAAATTTATTTCTTCCTTGAAATCAGATTCTAGAGATGTTGTTTATACTTGGTATGGCATGAAATCTATTGTTGTTGATTACTTTTCCAATCTTTTTGTTGCTACTCCTCTTGAATCAGCTTCACAACAAAATGTTCTTCAAGCAATCCCTTCTCTTATCACTTTTGAGGAGAACTCTAATTTTACTTCTCCTATTACTATCAATGAGCTTCAACAAGTAGTTTTTAAAATTCAAAAATGGAAAACCCTAGGTCTTGATGGTTTTCCCATTGAGTTCAAGAGTTCTGGGATATCCTTCATGTTGATTTATTAGAGGTGGTGGAAGAAGCCAAGAAATCCAAAGAAATTTTGAAGGTTATCAATAAAACTTATATTACTCTTGTTCCAAAATCTCAAGAGGTTGATCATATCTCAGCTTTTAGACCTATTTCTTATGTAATGTTCTTTGGGCTAATAATCTTTGTGCTAAATATGCTAAGAACAAAAGTCCTAAAGACCTTGTTCGATATCATCTTCCTACCAAAGGTTCTCCCATTTTAGCAGTTCTTAATATTGGTGAAGATTTGATAAAGAAAAAATTATTTTGGATCATTCATAATGGTCAACATGTAATTTTTTGGACATATTATTGGGATGGTCACAAGCCTTTGATAACTTAGTTTTTCGATTGGAGGCCTTGGATGGAAGAGCTTCATCGAGCTAATTGGATAAAGGTGGCTAATTAATTTTTGTACCATATTGGTAATTCAAATGTTGGTAGATATTGGATCCCTATTGAGGACTGGCCTATTCAAATCCCATAAATCCAAAGACAAGATATCCAAGACATCCTTCATAGGAGATCCCTGTCTTGGTCCCATGAAAAATATTGTTTTGGATGGAACAACACTACTAAGGGTGAGTATTCAGTTGCTCAAGGTTATTTGAACTTATGCCATAATAATCCCAACCATTCTTCTGACATATTTTCTCGATTGTGGGCTCAAAAGATTTGGCCTAAGATGAGGTTCTTTAATTGGATTTTATTGCATCGTAGGGTTCTTACTAGTGAGCAACTTATGAAGTGTGGTTTTCATGGCCCTTTTAGATGTGAAATGTGTGAAGAGAATGTAGAAAATATCAACCATATTTTTATTGAGTGTACTTTAGACTCTAAGATATGGATGAGAATGACCACTTTACTTGGCTTACAATGGTCCAATTTTTTTTACTTTTGAATAGATTTTGAGGGATTGGCCTAATCAATAGGGTGTTGATCATTTTATTAGGTAGTTAGTTTGGATGGGTTCTACCATTCTTCTTTGGAATATTTGGAATGGAAGGAACAACCAAATTTTTAATCAATATAGGAAGGATATTCACTATGTTTGTAAAAATACCATAGCCAACTTATTTGAATCAGTCCATCAACTCCTTAATCACCCCCAAAACTCCCACCAAAGATGGGATCAAGTGATGCAAAAAATGAATATTAAATATTCTAAGGGCAACAAACTTAAATGGAATGTGAGTATTAGTAATATGGATAGGACTAGAAATTGGCAACCTCCTCCTAAGGATTTTGGAAAATTCAATACTGATGGAGCCTCTAGAGGGAACCCTGGAAAATCCAGTGTGGGAGGAATTGGTAGACTTTCAGATGGCTCCCTGGTTTTTACTTTTGTTGAGAATTTGGGTATTCTTTCCAATAACCTTGCTAAGGGGTATGGTATCCTCAGAGGCCTTTAGGAGGCTACTAAAGTTGGATGGAAAAAGGTGTTAGTTGAGTCTGAATCTCAACTTATAATTAATATATTGAAGACTCCTAAGAATCATAAGGTGGATTGGATAATAAAAAGAATTGTTGAGAATATTCAGTTAATCTAGATGGGATTTTTGAAAGTTGATTACAATCATGTGGTCAGAGATCAAAACAAGAGTGTTGATGCTTTAGCTAATTGGGCTTTGGACAAAGGTGATATTACTTGTTATGGTCACCCTCCTATATGGTGGGCTTTTCAAATTAGGGAAGCTCTTCTTTCTATCATTTCTTTGGATGGCTCCAGTTCTGAAGGTACCTAGTTTCTTCTTGTTTTTTTTTTTGTGCTTCTCTTTGGTTCATTCAGTTTTTTTTAGTTCCCTAGCTCATTATATTATTTATTTTTTTTCCTCTATTGATTCTTGCCTTAATAGTCTTATGGTCTAGATAGGTCATTGTTATGTTCAATTTTTTTTTTTTTTTTTTAATTTAGTTTTTTAAGGTGGGTGGGTTGTTTTGTTTTTGTTTTGTTTTGTTTTTGTGTTCTTTGTGTTGTTTTTTTGTTGTTCTTGTGTTTTTGTTGTTTTTTTTTTTAATGTTTTTTGTTATTGTTCTTGTGTTTTTTGTTCTTGTTCTTGGGTTTCTCAGTGTTTGTGTTATTTCGTGTTTTTATGTGTGAGTTTTTTCTATGTTTTTTGTTTTTGGTCATTGTTTGTTGTTGGTTGTTTTTATTTTTATTTTTATTTTATTTATTTTTTATTTTTTATGTTTTGGTTGTGTTTATTTTTCATGTTTTTTTGGGTTATGTTTGTGTAGTGTTCTGTTGTTTTTATCTTGTTTGTGTTTTGTTATGTGGTTCTTGTGTTTTTCTATGTGGTTTGTGTTGTGGTTTATTTTATCTTATTGTGCATGTTTGGTTGTGCTTTTGTTTTTGACACACTCAAGGAACATGTTTTTAATTTTATTTTATTATTTTTGTTGTTATTTACTTATTTTTAAATTGGTTTTGTGTGTTTGTTTACTCCTTGAGTATGTCAAAGGTGGTAGGCTAGTTTCGAGTCCTGGGTGTTTTTGGCGGAATGGATACCCCTACCTCCTTGGGTCTTACTTGAAAGTGGCATCCCTTTTAGGATGTTTTCCACAAATAAAAAAAATATAATTTAGCAGAATAAATTTTCAAAGAAGATGTCCATAAATATTAGGTGAAAATGGTGTTAAAAATACTTTACTTATTATTTTCTTTTAAATTAATGATTTTTTGTGCCTCTAGTATTTGGAGTCCCTATTTCACTTTTTTATTGATAAAAATGGGTTTTTAAAGAGACCCCAAACCTTTTACAAAGGAAGCCATAAAAGGGGGATTCGAAGTGGAAACCTCATAGTGGGAAGCCAAAACAAAAAACTATCAAAGGAAAATGGGAAAGAACACCACAACCCTGGAAGAGAAAACCACATTAGAAAGCTCTAGAGGATAAATCCACGTCAGCAAAAATAGAACACAAGACACAAAAAAACAAACACGCGATTATCTATGATGGTAGGATTATCCTACTCAGTATCCTCAATGATTAGGATCTCTCTATCACTTTTTAATTTCAACTCCATGTATAAATCTAAGATTTTTATAATGATCTATATTTTTAATAAAATATTAACTGATATTTTAATTGATATCAATATTGATATAACCATATGTATGTATAAATTTTAATAAAATATAAAAAAATATTCAATGAATTTACATAAGTTTTTATAATGAGGGGCTTGAGTCCAAAGACCTTACCACTATAGTATTTTTACATCTTCATAAAAATCTAAATTTTAGTTACTAAGAAAAACAAAATTTAAATAATATAAAGCTTAATATTGATATGCACCTTGAGGCTCAAGATGTGGTGACACATACAAATATTTGAATAGACTTGTGATATTATATTTTTCAATCATGAATTAAACTATGTTACAATCTAAACTCTTTCAAATAATAAAATATTTTATATAGATAATGCAATACTATATAATTCAAGACTTATATAATAAAATTGGTAATGATAAAACTTATTAATACATGAGGTTTATGTTTCGATGTGATTCCCTTCCTCGAATACCCTAGAGTTATTTTTATTATTCTAATTCAATTATTATTAATTAATTATGTCAAGCCTCGTCACTTTTTTTTTAATATTGCTTATATTAATACAACAAAATCAAAATACAAGACATCGTAGGAGATTACAAAAATCTACTCAAGGACATCCAACCATCTAACTTGTCCTAAGCATAGTAGTATTTGATATCTTTGACTATAAGCCTATTAAAGGCTCTACATTGGAATTGAATATCAATAACAACATTGGACACAATTCCAAAAGCAAAAATAGATTCATCTCGAAAAACTAAATTGCATCTCATCTTCCAAATATCATATAAAGTTACCACTATGATAATAGTCCACACCCCTCTAAGATATTGAGGGTATCCAAAGGAATATCTCAATTGAATGAATTTCTAACTCCACTTATCACCTAGGATAGGATAATAGGTCCACTTCAATTTTTTCCAAACATTCCTTGCTACACTAAAATCCCAAAATATATCTTTAACAGTTTATTTTTTGCCACAACTATTGTAGAGTTTTGATATATTCATCCACCTTGTCATCCTTACCTTGCAATGGATACCTTGAAAAATAAGCAATTAAATAAAAACCTTGAATTGAGTAGATAATCTAAATTTTTATACCTACTTTAGACCATTCTTCCATTTCTTCTCTAGAAAGACAATATCCCAATGTTTATTTAACATGATATACAAAGAAGTATTATACAATAGATTTTTGTAATTCTTAGTGGATTTGTAAGAAATAATGCTCCCCTAAAAGTTCCACCTCCAGTCATGCCAGATAGGGCAAGGCAAACCACCATTTAACTTATATTGTTGTTCAGAGCGAAGAAGAGAATGAATCTAAATAATAGCATCCCTTTCAAAATATTTCAACTAAAAATTCTTGTAAATATCCTCATACTTAATCCAATTAGTGGCTCCTGAATCCCATAAATCAAAGATTTCAACTAAGATTTCTTAATTCCCCTCTTAACCAACCTCTAGCATCTAAGACGAGGAAGGTTTGACGTATACATACCATTATCTTTCCATAACCAAATAGACCTATATAGAATTACCTAACCTCTATGATCTTCCATATAGGCCCAATAAACCATAGATTCAATCATCTTCCATGCCTCCTAGATCCTCTTAATAAGGATACAACCCCGTATTTTAAATTGAATAGGATGACCCACAATATCCTCAATATGAAAATCCTCCTTAACACCATCAACATGAAGATAGTTCTAAATTCTATATCTCAAGAACCTTTGCCAAGGATCAACCCCTTCCAATGATCCGATCACCCATTTGGTTGCCAACATCTTACCCTGTATCTAAATGTTTGAAAGACCTAGACAACCTTCCTCCTTAGGAATAATGCAATAGTTCCAAGAGATAGAGGGAATTATCTTGGAGCCATCAAAATTAAACCAAAGAAAGCCTTGAATAAGCCTTTCCAATATTCCAAACTAAGAATCATTGGGTAGCTAACATTAAGAATAATAAACATGATAAGCTTGTAATATTTTTCCAACAATAATTTTTTTACTATAAAAGGATATGAGCTTATTTTTCTAAAACTAAATTTTATTTGCAAATTTCTCAAGACACCTATACCACATGCCCTTCAAAGAAAGGGCCTTTCCAAATCGGATTCCAATGTATCTAACAATTTCACCATCCTAGAATAATGTCACTATCCATCAGCCAATAGTTTGATTTTTCTTCATTAATAATGGCTCTAGAGGCTTTGAAAAACTACTCCAATCAACCTTTTATATTCTACAATGATAAGACATCCAAATGAAAAGAAATAAAGGAATCATCTGCAAAATGATTATTCAAAATAGGACCTCCAAGAGTATCAATGCCTTTGATTAAACCTGAACCTCTCTTCGATTCCAATATATAACCCAAAGCATTAGCAGTGATAAAAAATAGAATGGGAGCAAGAGGTAACCCTTATCTAATGGACTTGAAAATACTTATTTAATTAGTGAGCTTAACATTGACTACACCTTGAGTAGAGGCATAAGTGAATAAGACCTTGATTTTATCCACTACTCATTTTCTAAAGCCAAGCCATTCCATCATACCAAAAATAAATGACCAATCCACTCGATCATAGTATTTTTCAAAGTCAATCTTAAGAATAATGACTTTTTGCACACTTTCCTATGCCCATTCCAAAGTCTTCCAAGCAGTCTGGACCATATCAAGAATGAAACTAACCTTGATAAAACATGTTTGGTCTTGTATCACAATCCTAGCAGCAACATATTGAAAGCAAAGATCCAATGCCTTAGCCATAATATTATAGGAAATATTTAAGAGAGTGATAGTTCTTCATCCCCCATAGTATATTTTTTGTTAGCCTTCAGGATAAGCTCAATCAGACTTTGATTAAGCAAATCAAAAAATGAGCGTTTCTCAAACACTTCCTAAATCATCTTAGTATATTCATTACCCATATGATCCCAAAAAACATTGTAGAAATAAATAGGAATGCCATCAAGGCCTGAAGATTTGATATCCTTTATTTTCTTAAGCACTTCAAATAATTCATCCTTTGAAAAGAAATAAGCTATATGATCATTTTCATAACTATATACCTTCTTAGGAACACACTTCTTAAACTCTTCTTGTTAGGATCCCATCCTATAATTATTTTGTAATTCTCATTATTATGTAATGACCCACATCCAATGTGAGGTATCCCATATATAATGTTATTTTGTAATGTACGTGTCATGTTATGCTCCTAGGTAAGTGGGGTCATTTGATGTAACCGTTATCAATATTGTAACCGACATTTGGTAGAATATTTTAGCTCAAGTGGCATTTTGCATGTAATCCAACTATTGAGCCTAGGGTTAGGGTTTGCATGAAGTATTTTTTTTTAAATATATGAAGCCATGTATGAATCATATTTTTGCAAGTTAATGAAATATTGAAGGAGGTTGCTCATCAAAGAGGCCTACGATTTTGAGTTTATTTGTGAGATTGTTCCATTTTGCAATTACTTTCTGCATAGTATTATTATGTTATTGCATGTATTTCAATTATCTTTTAGTATTTTGTGTGTGCGATCTTTATTTCAATAGTAAATTCCTAACAAGTGGTATAATATTCGTTTCCAAGGTTGAGTTCTACTGCAACTACGATGATTATTGTCATCCATTCTGCCTGTTAGGTATAATTTTTTGTGTGTTTTTTATTTATATTTCTTTTATTAAATAAAAATCTAAAAAAATATAGTTATTTTTTTTTTACAAAAAAAAAACAAAAATATAGTTCTTTATTAGTTGTTGTGTAGGTTAGAAACCTTGTGCTAGGGGTTTTAAAACATTGTGAAGGATCTATCATTATTGGCTAAGCTAGATAGTCCATAAATCATCTAGTGAAGTTAGGGGCAATCAGGCTCCAATACCCAGGCCTTAGAGAGCACTCGTGCATGAAATAGGGCTCCCATCCATGCTTAGGTGTATCGAAAGACCATTCTAGGGTTAAAAAAAATTATCTGGTAGGAAGCTTTTTGGTCTTATATCATCCATAGTCCACGAGACACAATTACCCTCTCATACTGTCAGAGAGGTAGATAGTGTGCTCAAGGGTATGTGTGGAATTATCCTTGGTTAGTGGCCTAAAATATTGGTCTAAGCACTATTGTTCATCACTGCGATATAACAAAGGGCCTATGGATGTTATATACTCCTTTACCTAGAATACCCTAGTTCTGTTAAAAACTTCAACCTGTAAAAATACACATCTTCCTGTTATGCTAAACCTGCATTCACAATTCCAAAAAGTAAGAATACAGAGGACTTTCCTATCATAGAAGAACACACCTTACATGCACCAATAGTTAGGATAGAGTTTATAAGTGTCTCTAACGGTCTGTAATATTCCAGCACCATTCAGGTTAGTAATAGTAATAGTCAGGTCAATGGTAGTAACAGTCCAGTCAGTGAAAGTAACAGTCATGTTAATAATAGTAACAATAATAGTCAACTGTAATAGTCATAAATATATGTGGTCAGGGTCAGAAACAAAATCATCAATGTTTGTAACTGTAATACATGTGACAGGATAGTGACACGGTGATGAGTTGATAGATCCAAGATAGTTGATCTAGTTTTCCCACTTGTGACTTAGAGCTAAAAACAATTAGGGATATCTCTTCACACAAATCTCATAATGACTCAAAAATTTAGCAGTTAATTCTACACTTTGTACCAAACAAAATTATCTTTGGTAGCTCTGGTCAAATTTTGTGCAGATTTTCCCAAAATGGTAATTTTTTATTTTTCTTTCTAAGGCCATAACGTTTCAATGGTAAATCAAATTGATCCAAATTTTTTGGAATAGAAGATACTTGTTATTCTACACCAAAGACCCTCAAGGAATCCTTGGTGAAATTTTAAAGCCAAGTGGAATAAATTACCTTGACATCGACTTACAATCAACAAGGACATCACAAAAAGTTAAAAAATTAAGTATATCTTCTCATTGAGCACTTAGATCAAGCATCTACCGGAGTGGACCCTATCCTAAAATTAGTGTTGCAACACATTCCCCAAATTAAATTTTGGACCGTTACTAAAAATAATAACTCCATAAATCACACTTCTATTTTTAGTAATTTAGTAAAAAAGTTCAAGGCTATATTAAATGGCAAGTGACACTCATGGACATCAAAAAGTTGTAGAAATAAAGTTGAAAAAGTTGAAACAAACTTTGATAGTTTGATATTACTAAATACAATTTGAGAGATTTGCCAATAAAACTACAATATTGATTAAAGGGTTCTTTATGAGTTGTTTTATTAGTGGGTTGCAGGAAGATCTCCAAGATGAGGTCATAATTTTTAAACCATAATCCATGATGCATGCTATCTATTTGGATCATTTGGTCGAGTCCAAATTTTTAGATCAAAGTCATATATCCAAATTTCCATAGGCTAAACCATCTTTTCCTCCTAGAGTCCACAATCAGCATGAAAAAAACCTGTTACACCCACTGCTACACCCAACTTTTAACCACTACTGAAATGGATACGTGATGCACCCAAGGGTTGTGCTACAATTGTTATGAAAGTTTTTTTACGGGTATAAGTCCACCTAAAATAAATTATCCATCATCAATATTGATGAGCCTGATACCAGCGACCATAGTGATGATGACACTGAATTAGTAGAGGAACCACCTAAACCAGAGGAAGAAAACCTAGATGAATTATAGGCTAAAATTTTTATTCATGATCTTGCTGGTATTACTACAACTTAAACCATGAAATTTGTCGGTTATTTCAAGGACCTATGACTGTAGATACCAAAACAAAACCAATTCGATTATGTGACAACAAACATCGATCGCATTGACACAAACAACCCCTAGGGCAGCCCCTAGAGGTTAAATAGTGGTCTTAACCACTCCCAACAATAGTTTGGAAGGTCAAGGGTAAATTTGGCACCTTTTGGCACTTTTATCCCTACTCGCCCCACCTTGGGACGAAGAAAAATTGGTATTTGTACCACCCAGGGACGAATAGCAGCATTCACCCTAGGGTGAGGGAAATAGCAGGTTTGACTGGAAAAAAGTCAAACCTTGATAGGTCTGCCAGTTAACTGCAACTCCAGGACATGCAATTGCAAGGAACAAATTCAAATTAAGAAGAGATACTTTAGTCATGCATGTCTTTATTTTAGAGACCTCATGCAAGGAGACTCTAAATCATGGAATAATCTTTTCTCTCAAAATAGGACAATCAACTCAAGTGGCGCCCTCACATGCGCATTCAAAACAAAGAGACCCTAGGTCTATAAATTGGTGAGTCTTCTCACCCAAAAAAGGGATACATATAGGAGCTTTTGGAGTAATGAAGTGCTTCTAAAATATATCCTCACCCATTGTTTATGCTTTCACATCCTTGATCTCTCTTTTGGAGGGAGGTTATTGGGTGATCATTGGAGACACATTCTAGACCCAAAACTAAACATTTGGCCACAATATTCCACAAAATTTTTCAAAAACACCCCATAATAGGTTTTGGACCCATCCCAAGTGGATTGGTTCTGAAACAGAGTCCCAAACGACGGGCGTCCTACCCCCGGGTGCCCCCCAAGTTGTCGCAGCCCTAATCGCCCCACCCCAAAGCAATTAGAAATATATGATATATTTATCTAATTTTTCTTTTGCATATTATTCTAGGTTATTTAAATAGGCTGTAGTTTAAATTTCACTTCATTCTGAGCATTTTTGACCAGGTTTTTATCATTTCTCGCCTTTACTAACTTACAGATGGCACCATAAAAATATATGTGATAGAGGCAAAATTGGAGAAATCAGACCTTCTGGGTCTTCCCAAAACATCCCCAATTAGATAACCCCAAATTTTCAAGTCATTTGGAGCTTCTTGGATAGGCCATTGAAGAGGGTGCTTTTTGACAATTTATTGCAGGTCTATTCGTCCCACCATGGGGAGAATACAAATCTATGATGAATTTCTAGACTGTTCCTTTTGCAGTGGCCTCTTGGTAACATATTCATGCTTCTATTAAATTTTTTGGTTGATCTGAGGTCATTTGGTTATCATTTTAATATTTTCATGCATACACTAATAGTAGGCCTTGGGAAATACATGTTCTATCCTATCTGCAGGTGCTACTAATATTTTCTATTTTTTTGAATGTAGGTTTTTGACATCAGAGGAGTAGGAAGGATTCAAAAATTGTATACACAAGTTATGGCAATGTTTTGGTCCACCCATCTTACATGTGGGCACGCGGAAGAAGGATTTCTATCCATGGATGTGATAAGAACCATATTTAACACTTCTATCCCCTAAAAAGGAAGGAGACGTATTGTAACATGAATTTGGAAGGATTTCAATAAAGAGGAACCTATTCTATATTGATTTTATCTTGTGTCGATTCATTTATGTTATTTCCTTTCATGCATTTTTCAATATATAGGCTTTTGGCGTTAAGTTTGGTTTTATACGCATCATACTTGGCATTTTCCATTTTGTTTCCGTATCCTCGTGCTTTCAATGATGATCACGGTGGGACCTCTATCCCTTGATTTTTAATATTAAATTTTTGATCAAAGTTGCTTGTTTTTTATTACAGGTACCAAGTTTTCAAACACTGCACTATTGTTCGTTTCAGTCTGTGACAAGTGCAGAGCTGGAATTCGTCTCATCCAGGGACAAATAGGAGTTCATCTCACCTTGGAACGAATATAGATCTATTATTCATCTCACCCCAGGATGAATAGCTCCCTGTGCAATTTCACGATAGAAATTTAGAGACATCCGATTTTGGCAGAGAAGAGGTAGGGGTCCTAAACACCTTCTGTCAATTTTTGCTTTCTATTCTCTGGTTATTTGCTTGCATAGGAGAGTTTGAATGCTTGTTTGCTTCATTTATGCAACTTAAAAATAACCCCACACACCATGTGGAAAGTTAAAACAATAAGGATTTTGTCATAAAACCCCAACCCTTGAGCAAGACGAACGGTGGATTTCATCACCACCTTGGCTTGAGATACTGCATACATAACCCCGATCACAACTATTGCTAGACGTAAATCTTGATGAAAGCTGGCCAATAGTAGCTGGGGTAATTCCCAGTGCATTAGGATAAGTCTTCTATGGTAGGTGTCATAAACAAAGTGATTCCCCTTTCGTACCGCCTATGTTCCACGTACCATCTGCTCTCACGTACCAATAGTTTCCCTCATGTAAGGGCGGGTATATAGAGAGGTTGGTATATTGGCCTGGCAATGGTATATCAAAGGGGCAACCATTTTTGGGAGTCATAAGAGCCATCATATTGCATTTAAACATTCTTTACAAAAGCTTTCAAACAAACATCAAAACACACTAAACCAGGTTTAGGGCACACTTTTAATTTTTAAATGAGATAATAATTGTTTTGTGTGTGTGATATTTCCTGTTTAGTGTAGCATAAGAAATCCTAAAAGAAGATAAAAATCTATGCATATTTAGGTAAGCATCACCATGGTGTACACCCATATCTGAGCCCAATCATGGGCAATAATTGCAAAAATTATACAAAATGGGGCAAGTCACCTCCAATATAGTCTTGAGGACTTGGTCATCTCGTCTTGGTGGCCTGACACACACGATAGTCCACATCATGCCATCACAAAACATGACTATACAGGCACCTCTTTGAGAGGCACCCCCACTCAACATAGATCCTTTCAAGAGGAGAACCTACACGTGGAACTCAACATAGACAGGAGGCCTCCCTTAGACGCTCGTTATGAGTGGCCTAGTGATGAAGTGCTAAAGCAACATAGGGTCCATAAGGAGGGGCCACATGATTTTGTCATCCCTCTTCTACCCCTTATTACTGTTAGAAACACTAGACCAAATCCAGAGTATCAGGATCTCCAGATAGGGCAAGACAATTTTGCCCGCACCTTGCACGCATATGAAAGGGAGTACAAGGAAGACCACCATGTTCCTCAAGAGTAGTACACAACATGGGAGTGATGCACCTCTACACCTGCTATGTATTAGGATCACCCATTGAGGCCAGAGCCTCGGGTTAATGCAGCTAACCTCGATAGAGGAAAGCAACCCATAGGGGTCTCGGATCACCACGACCAAGATAGACATGTAGGAGAGGCATCTAGGCTTCCTAAACACAAGACAATATATCAAATTGACTTGGCATGTGCTAGACATGCTACCCACCAAATGCAAATCACATGGCTCAGGAAAGATCAACAATAGTTAGAGCATCTGTATCGCCTTAACAAAGAGTGCATTTACTGTCAAACAGCCAAATTGCTTCATAACAATGTGCCTGAGAAGGTCCCAACCCCTCGCACGCATAAAGTAGAAGTGTATGAGAGGCACAACCACTTGGTGCGATACAGGTCTCTGCGACCTTACCAAGTGCAGCCTCTGAGGCCTCCTAGACCTGAGTGGGCGGCCACTCCTAGGAACAACGATGGGCACCCTCCGAGGGCACCCACATATGTTTATAGATCTTGGCTAGGAACTCCTCATGAAGTATATGAGGAGTATGAACAATAAGAAGAGCGGGATGAAATGCCCTACCAAGGCAGAGGGGGTGCTATCCAGATACCCCTCCATAGGCGTCAAGTTCCCCATAACCCACAATGAAAGAAAACTGAGGAAGAAATTAAATCCTCTGATGCATATAAAGCACTGTTAGAGTGCTTAGATTCTATGGAAACTAAGACTTTTGGGCCCCAAAAGCCTACTTTATGCCAATTCCATAGTCATCCTATGCATCCGTCAGTGCCAACACCTCCATACCCTTAACACTTTAAAATGCCCCTGTTGGAACTCTTTAGAGGGGAGTAGGATGCCCAAGAGCACGTGACTAGATTCCTAAGCCAGTGCTTTGGCATTCAGGATAATGATGCTTTGTTGCTAAGAACATTTATAACCACATTCGTAGGCCCTGCCTTAGATTGGTTCACTCAATTACCAAAACATAGCATCAGTAACTTGGATCAGCTAGTGGACGCATTCCTCAAATGCTTCACCTTCAACACCAAGAAAAATGTGTCAATAAGTGACCTAGCTAGCCTCAGGAAGTATGAGGAAGAAACCATGGTGGCATACAGGAACCGATGGAGGACGTTGCTTTCAAAGTTGCCCTACCTCCCTCCCATGTCATACCTGACCCAAATGTTCTCAAAAAGCTATTTGAGATCGATCTCCATGCTATTGTAGCTGCAACAATATGCCACTCTTGAGGAAGCTCTGGCACAAGCCAAAATAATTGAAGAGATCAAGATACAGGATGGTGAGATTGCCAAGCCAAAGAAGAAAGAATGGCTTAAGAACACCAAAATAGGGACCATGCAATAGAAACCTGTTACGATCAATCAGGTTGCTATAAACATCCCTAAGCCTGCACAAGCAACATAGCCTCAAAAGGCTAACTATCAGGTGGTGCCTCCTAACAAATATGACATAGAAAACTAGATGTAGGAACAAAATCAGCAATGTCACCCTAGGCAACAATTTACTCCTTACACAGAGTCCAGGGACTCCCTGTTTGACCACTTGTCAGTGGTGAACTTGATCAACCTGCTAGAGATTCAAACAATAGACCATAATATGCCAAAGCCTAAGGGGTACTGGGAGGACTTGTACTATAGGTTCCACAGGCGGAAGGGACATGCCCTTAATGCATGTTGGAAGTTCAAAGGCTTGGTGCAAGACCTAATCGACAATAAGACATTGGAGGTGGACAACCCCGTAGCACCAAACAACCAACATATGGGAGTCTTCAGAGATCCCTTGCTTGCCCATGATGCATAGACAAAACCCCTTCAAGTCAATGAGGTGCAACAGAATTGCCCTATGCAGGGGTATGTAGGGATGATAAGCATAGTGACTAGGAATAGGAGGTACCCAGGAGCTGCCCCCACGACGACCACTAGAGAAGTTCCATCAACATCACAACCTCAACAAAACCCTATGCAACCTCCCCTGCCTAGACCAGTGTCCATGATTTGGACTAGACTTACCCAAATTCTAAGGACCACATCAACTAGGATCTTCATATACAAGCTCATTCAACAATCAGCACCCCATCGGGAAGCTCTAATGGAGATATTAAAATCCATCGATCTGTAGCCCCACAAAGCAAACTCTTTCAACTGTAGACACCAAAATAGCACCAATCCGATTATGTGACTGTAAACACTGATCGCTTTGACAAACACAGCCCCCAGGGAAGCCCTCAGAGGTCAAACAGTGGTATTAACCACTATCATAGCAATTTTGTGAGGTCAAGAAGCAATTTGGCACACTTAGACACTTTGCCTAGTAATCGTCTCACCCAGGGACAATTTCTAACTTGAAATCGTCTCACCCAGGGACGATTTCTGAAATCGTCTCCAGTAAGGACGATTTCCAAGTTTAACGGGCAAAGAGACAAATGAGGCCAAGTGGCAGCCCAGAACAGTCAGTTGATGACTCCTGCCTCGCACGCGTGTGTGAGTGGACAAATAGGCCGTTTGAGGACCGTCACAAGGGCGCTTATGAAAGCCCAAGTCAATGGAGGACTCCCCTCCCTCATGAGAAGACAAGACTGCCACATGGCGCCTATGACCAACACATGGCATTTGTGCTTCCCTCCCAAAAGAGACCCCTTGGGTCTATAAAAGGTGAGACTTTTCTCACCCAAGATAGACATGTTGAAGGAGATTTCAAGTAACAAAGTGCTGTCGAGTTGAAGACTCACTTGCATCCCCTTTGGTTCACTTTCTCACATCCACCAATCTCTTTTGCAAGGGAGGTTTTTGGGTGGCTTTTGGAAGCTTGAACCTGACCCAAATCCAACACATGGACACCTGAACCAACCAATTCACCGACCCCCCAATCCTAAGAGGTTTTGGGCCCATCCCTAGTGGATTGGCGCCGGAATCAAGTGCCAACGGTGGGAGGCCCACTTGGGCACCCCCGCACTTTCTAAGTTTTAGAGCATTCTAGATTACTTTTTCAGGTTGCATTTTGTGTTATCATGTTTGGTTAACTCATAGCTGCAAGTTCGTAACTTTTGATCAGATTCTAGTATGTTTTGTGTCATTTTGTAGTTTCACTAACTTGCAGGAGGTGATATCAAATTCCGGAGGGTAGAGGCCAAATTGGGAGAATCCGACCATCTGGGTCATCCCAAAATGGCCCCAATTACATAACCCCTCTGTCTGCAGGTGTTTTGGAGACCTTGGGAGTCGACATTGGAGCATGTCAGTTCGGCTTCCCCAACATAGAAGAAATCGTCCCACCCAGGGACGATTTACAGTCAGAAATCGTCCTACCCAGGGATGATTTCCAGTTGAAAGCAGATTGGCCGACTGTCTCAGTGGCAATGGCCTGTTGGTAACATTTTCTGTCTTCTGGCAAGTTTTTAGGCTGTTTAGAATCATTTTGTTTACTATTTTAGATAAATGTTTGCATGCATCTTTTGATGATTTTAGAAGAACAAACACTTTTCACTTGCAGCAGGTGCTACTGACATCTTGGTTGTTTCTTTGTTCGAAGGAGAAGAAACAGAGGTGAAGAACTCATCGACATCAGCGGAGGCATCATCTTGGCCCGCCCATTGCAATCGTGGGCACGCAAAAAGAGGAACATTGAGTGATTGTAATTGAATTCTTTTAACGCTCCTAGCCCCCGAAAATGGAGGAGACGTCATTGTAATAGAGATCAAGGGATATTAATGAAAGGGCTGTGTTTTCTCCATTTGCTTGTGTCTCTTCCAATGCATTTCTTTTCCATTTCATGCACTTTACGTTTCTAGGACTTAAGCACATTTGGTTTTGGTTATATTGCAATTAGTGTTTCCTTTTCCCGAAATCTCGTGCTTTCAGTGGCGATCACGGTGGGACGTGTTCCCTATTTTTAAGATCACAGAAAACTAATCATGTTTTTGTGTTTTGTGCTTGACAGGTACATTTTTTTATTGTAGACTGTTAATCGTCTCTGACTGTTACGAATACTCTACTAGAAATCGTCTCACCCTAGGATGATTTTAAAATCGTCTCTGCAAGGGACGATTTCTGTTCTGTAATTCGTCTCACCAAGGGACGATTTTTTGTCTGTAAATTTTCAGAGCAGAAATTCAGAGGTAACTGGAGTAGGCAGAGAAGAGGTAGGGATTTTTATAATCTCTGTTAAAATTTTTGTTTCTATTTTTGTTTCTTTGACTGTTTTCATTTTATCCTGCATTGCTTAGGGAAAAGTCATTTATGCTTGTTTCATTTTCGCTAAATAAAATGAATCTCACACACTCCACGCAACAAATTTAAACCAAGGAGCTGGTCGTAAGACCCCAGCCCTTGAGCAATACCAACGGTGGGTTCATCACCACCTTGGCTTAGCTTTGCATACATTTCCCGATTGTCAACTGTTGTTAGGCGTAAATCCTGACGAAAGCAGACCGAGTGTCGCTGGGGTGATTCCCATGCATGCGAGGATAAGTTTTCTATGGTAGGTGCCATTAACAGTATAATCCCCCTTCCATAACACCTATGTACCACGTACCTTCTGCTCTCACATACCTATAGTATCCCTCTCATAAGGGCGGGTGTATAGAGAGGTTGGTATATCGGCCTGGTTGGTATATTGAAGGGGCGATCGTTTTGGGAGTTATATGAACCGTCATAATGCATTTAAACGATCTTCAAAACCTACAAAAACAAAACAAAACATCAAAATGCACTAAACCAGTTTAGGACACACCATTTAATCCTTAAAAGAGATAATCATGGATTGTGTATGCGTGTGTTCATTTCTGCTTAGTGTAGACAAATAAAATAAAAAAATCTCATCATAAACAAAAGATAAAAATCTACGCATTTTGTCATTTTCTCCAAAAGCTCCAAGGATTCCCGTAATCACTTGGTCACTCCAAAATTTCCAAAAGGTGTCCATGAACCCTTTGGTCAACCCAAAATCAGCCCAAATGTGCCCATAAGTGATGCAGGACCATCCAACAAAGTATGGGAAATCTTACATTTTTCCCTAAATTTTAGTGCATCTTGTCGGGGCCATAACTTCTCAACCGTAGCTCCGATTGACTTGAAATTTTACAGGGAGTTAGGTGGGATAATTTTAAACAAATATAATTCCCTAGAATTCTATTTTCCCAAAAAATTCAGTTTTCTAGGACTTGAAACTTCATTTTTGTCTTATCTACTATAAGAGGGATGCGCACACCGATTTTGGGCCCCATCTGACTCATTTCAATTTTTAGGGTTTTTAGAGAGACATCGTCATGGTGCTCACCCATAGCCAAGCCCAATAACGGGCGGATGATATGGGGAATATCCAAGGAAGAACAAGTCATCTCCATTACAATCCCAAGGATTTGGTCATACCACCTTGGCGACCTAACACCCAAGGTAGTCCCCTCCACACCTTAAAGGAAAGGGACTATAGGGGCACCTATTCTAAGGGCACTCCTGTTCAGAAAAGCACTCAGCACATACCCTTCCATGATGGGTACAGTCATAGGAGAGATCCCTTAGATGCTCGCTATGAGCGGTCACTGCGCGATGAAGCGCTAGGTCAACATAGGGTTCGACGGGAGGAACCAATTGATTACACTATCCTTCCTTCACCCCCTCTAGTTGTCAGGACTACAAGGAAAAATCTAGAGCACAAGGCACTTCAGGTAGGGCGAGCTAGCTCCATCCATCCCTTTCTCACTTATGAAAGAGAGCATGAGGAAAACCCTTACCTTCCTCAAAAACAATACACATCACGGGAGCAACATGCCTCCGCACCTGCTATCTATCAGGACCACTCACTGAGGCCAAAGCCCCGAGGGAATGCCGCTACCCCCAACAAAGGGAGGTCACCTATAGAGATCTTGGATCACTACAATCGAAAATATCTAGGAGAGGCATCTAGGCCTTCTAGACATGAGACGATAGGACCAACCATCTTAGAATCTGTCAAGCACGTCGCACGCCAAATGCAATTCATGTAACTTGAGCTAGAGCGACTACATTTAGAGGAACTGTACTATATTAACAAAGAGCACCTTCAACACTAGAAGGATGAGTTGTTCCAACACACTATGCAGGAGACCCAACATGGAAGGGAGTACGAGGAAAATTATCGCATTCCTCGAGGACAACAAATAGTGCGGCCTCAAGTACATGCCGCCTACATCGACAGAGGGAAGCGACCCATTGAAATTTTAGATCATCAAGATCGAGGCCAAAACATAAGAGAAACATTTGAGCCTCCTGAGCAAAATAGGGTAGACCGAACTGACCCGATAGTCGCCAGACATACCACCCATCAAGCGCAAATCACGTGGCTTAAAAAAAGTCATCAGGAGATAGAGTATTGACACCGCTTGGATAGAGAGCGCATGCAACGTGAAGCGGATGAGTTACGCATAGAGCAAGGTCATCAGGAGTTATAAGACTTATACATGTAGCGCAAAGTAGATAAGTTGCGCTATAAACTACCTGAGAAGACTCCAAACCCTCACACACATAAGACAACATTATGAGAGGCACAACCCCTGGGTGCGAGACAAGTCTACGTGACCTTATCAAGCATCACCTTCGATGCTTCCCAGACATGAGCAGGAGGCTGATCCTATAACCAATGATGGGTGCCTTCCTCAGGAACCCACTCAAGTTCGTGGGCCACCTTTAGAAATTCATCAAGAAGCCTCTAAGGAATCAAAGCGAGAAGAAGAGCAGGATGAACTACCCTACCAAGGCATGGGGGTGCCATCTGGACACCCCTCCATAAGCCCCAAGTTCCTCAACAAGAACCAATCAAAGAGGAGGAGCTCAAATCTCCCAATACATGCAAAGCACTAGAGCACTTAGAGTTGGTAGAGACCAAGATTTTGAAGCTTCCAAGGCCCAAATTACATAAGGCTACTTTAAAAAAGGATCAACCTTTAACTGTAGGGCTACCTGATGATGCAGTACTCCATGTCTTAGAATCTCCAGATTTTGATGAGCTATACGCATTGTCCAAAGATGAGGATGAAACAGACATAGCCCACAGTAATCACATAATACAGCATCGGCATCCCATAAAAATTGAAGAAGCATGTCAAAAGATAAACATAATACTAGGGCATGAGTGGTGTGTTAACCCACCGCAGTGGGAACAAGCATTACATCCACAACTTTTGGCACATAAAGATCAACTTCCACCCATAGATCCCATAACAACATCAGTGTCGAGGGTAGACTCTGTCCTCCTATCCGTGCATAGGGCATATCCATTTGTGCCCCTACCTCTAGAGCCGGATCCGAAGTGCAAATACCATCAAGCTGGGGGTACCTCTATCCCCTGAAGAGCCATAGTCCAAACAAAAAAAAAAAACTCCAAGGATTATCGTAATCACTTGGTCAAACCAAAAAGCTCCAAGGATTATCGCAATCACTTGGTCACCCCAAAAAGCTCCAAGGATTATCGCAATCTCTTGGCCACCCAAAAAGCTCCAAGGATTATCGCAATCACTTGGTCACCCAAAAATCTCCAAGGATTATCGCAATCACTTGGTCATCCCAAAAGCTCCAAGGATTATCGCAATCTCTTGGTCACCCAAAAAGCTCCAAGGATTATCGCAATATCTTGGTCACCCAAAAAGCTCCAAGGATTTTTGCAATCTCTTGGTCACCCAAAAAGCTCCAAGGATTATCGCAATCTCTTGGTCACCCAAAAAGCTCCAAGAATTATCGCAATCTCCTGGTCACACAAAAAGCTCCAAGGATTATCGCAATCTCTTGGTCACCCAAAAAGCTCCAAGGATTATCGCAATCTCTTGGTCACCCAAAAAGCTCCAAGGATTATCACAAATTCTTGGTCACCCAAAAAGCTCCAAGGATTATCGCAATCTCTTGGTCACCCAAAAAGCTCCAAGGATTATCACAAATTCTTGGTCACCCAAAAAGCTCCAAGGATTTTCGCAATCACTTGGTCAAAACCCAAAAAGCTCCAAGGATTATCGCAATTACTTGGTCAAACCAAAAAGCTCCAAGGATTATCGCAATCACTTGGTCAAAACCCCAAAAGCTCCAAGGATTATTGCAATCTCTTGGTCAATCCAAAAAGCTCCAAGGATTATCGCAAACTATTGGTCAACCCAAAAATCTCCAAGGATTATCGCAATCTCTTGGTCAACCCAAAAAGCTCCAAGGATTATCGCAATCACTTGGTCAAAAACACAAAATCTCCAAGGATTATCGCAATCACTTGGTCAAAATCAAGAAAATTCAAAAACAACAAAAATCATCAAAAACAAAAAAATTTGCATCTCATTTATAGGCATTCTCAAATACACAAATCGAGAGCTCTTCTCGCACCTCATATTCATATTCACAAAAATCAATCCATCAAAAATACAAAAATATGTAGCTGCATTAAGCGTTGCATCCATACATTGCATATTTGTGGTCAAACAGGTCAAAGGCACCATAGGCTGTAATTGCTCTGCTAGTCCATCTTATTCCACACTGTTCCATTGTACAAAAACAACAAAAACACCACGCATTGCTTTTACCACACTAGAGTCAGTGGTCTTTTAATGTATCAAGAGTTTTTCGTGATTCAGTCATCATTTTGCTCTTTAGCCATGTAATGTATCAAGTTGACAGATTTTACGAAGGTAGAATCATTCTTGAAATACACCTTGTTACATAACATCCCAACACATATTAAAACACATAAAACAATTTCTAGAGTTGTGTGAACAAAAGATGAAACCTGCATAGTAATCCAGTTCACCATAAGCGAAACAGTTATCTTGCTCATCCCCCTGTGCGAATGACCCAAAGAATGCTGAGAGTTGGCAAAAGGACAAGAATCCTCCCTACCCAATTCCACAAGAATCCCTAATTCACAATAGTTGCAAAACATCAAAAATTTGCAAAACGTCAAAACATCAAAATTTGACATCCTACAGTGCACACATCAAATGCACAAAACAACAGTGATTTTTGTCACTCCATATTTCCAATCCCTTACTCAAAAGAAAAACAAATCAAAATAAACAGTGATATCATCACTAAAAACGAGCAAGTATCCCAATATAAATGAAGAAAAGAAGGGAGTTGACCTTGAATCCCTGGAACTCTCAGCATTCTAAAAGGTCATGAGGCAAGCCTCAGTACCGATTAGGTTGATAGCCTATCAGTCACTGGCGGTAAACTTCTCGCATGACGATATATCTATCACATTAACTTGTGTATAGATCAATGTTTGCATGTGGATGAGCTAGCTTACAGTATCCTGGATAACACCGCAGATTAATCTAACTGAATACAGCAAAGGAGTTAGTGGAGCTAATTAGGTGATCCTCAGTACAGGTTCAATTGAAAGCCCATCTGGCACTGGCGGTATCCTGATAAATACCACAATAACGAACTCAATTGCACACACAGGGATGTGAAATAGCTTGGTTAAAAACAAGTCTGACTCATACCTTGTTCAAAATTCTTGTAAGACAAAGTACAGTCGTGGCTAGTGAGCTAAAACCGTCCGAGTCTCAGAAAACCTTAGCTACATTTCTAAACCAACCACGCTGCTTTTCATCCTTACAATACCATCAAAAAATACAAAAAATAACAACCACATGTATACATACAAAGTCATTTACCATAGCAATCGTCTAAAAACAAAATAAACAGAATCCCAAACAGTCTATGGTGCCATAGCCAAACATCACAAATCTCATTCATCCATTTCATCTCTGCATATCACATATAAATCAAAAACATTTGCATTCACCATAGCATATGCATCCATCAAAATAAATCAACATGCATACATCCATATTCATCAACCATCATGCATAAGATCAAAGAAAATCAAAACAACAAAACATCACAAAAATGCAACACAAAAACACAGCAATAAACATTGCCAGAAACAAGTGCTCTTGCACTTAACCTTTTGGCATAGCAAAACTGATGTCGGGGTCTACATTGTCACTATCCTACTCCCTAATAAGGCTACCATAGCTGGACCGCTCCACGGGAGGTCATATTTTTGCCAATTTTAACCCCAAATGGCATCACAAAAACAACAAAACAACAAAAACAATAAAAAAAATCAAAACAAAACAAACAACAATAAACATTGCCAGACACAAGTGCTCTTGCACTTAACCTCTTGGCATAGAAAAATTGATGTCGGGGTCTACATTGTCACTATCCTACTCCCTAAGAAGGCTACCATAGTCGGACCGCTCCACGGGAAGACGGATTTTAGACAATTTCATCCCCAAACGACATCACAAAAGGGTCAAAGCCCACTCAAAAACAACAAGAAAATCAAAACAACAAAAACAAAAAAAAAAAAAAAATTGCAACACAAACAAACAACAATAACATTACCAGACAAAAGTGCTCATGCACTTAACCTCTAAGCAAAGAAAATAGATGTTGAGGTTCAAATTATCACTCTCCTAATTCCCCAAGAAGGCTATCATAGCCGGACCGCTCCACGGGAAGATAAGTTTTCGATGATTTCACCCCATTTAGGCATCACCAAAAGGGTTAACACCCACCAAAAATAGGTCTAAATGTTGGAAAAATTGCACACGCTTAACGGTAAACCCTCTAAAGGCACCCCTGCACAAGTCATCTTGGATCAAGCGACTCGTCGCTTCTCTCACAAAGGTCATTCCCTCATAGATTCATCGCTTGAGGGGGTAGTCACACTTAGTCACCAATCAACAATCACACACCCAATTAAGGAAAATGACATGCATTCAAAGAATCATTGACAAAGACAATCACGCTCCTGCTTGGGGCAAGTAAACAAGCAACAATCAAATCAATCAAACACTTGGCATTTCGTGAATCATGAACACAAGGTTCCCCCTGAGGATAAAAATGCCCTTTGCCTGTTCATGACTGATCAATGTCTAAGTTCAAGTCACACCTCACCAAAACAGGTTAATACTTGAAATCAAATTCCTTAGCTCGTCAGAAGCAAGGATTCAAGAATGCATGCCCTTTCCATACTTGGGGCATCAAAAGTTCGTTAGGTTACCAAGAAACCCTAATCATTAGTGCTTTGGTTATCTATTTTTTCTTAGCACTGCGTCACCCGCAGCGCTTCCCAAAAAGGGGCATCTGTAGACACCAAAACAGCACCAATACGATTATGTGACTGCAAACACTGATCGCTTTGACAAACACAGCCCCTAGGGCAGCCCTCAGGAGGTCAAACAAGTGGTCTTAACCACTTTCATAGCAATTTTGTGAGGTCAAGAAGCAATTTGGCACACTTAGACACTTTGCCTAGTAATCGTCTCACCCAGGGACGATTGCTAACTTGAAATCATCTCACCCAGGGACGATTTCTGAAATCGTCTCCAGTAAGGACGATTTCCAAGTTTAACGAGCAAAAAGACAAATGAGGCCAAGTGGCAGCCCAGAATAGTCAGTTGATGACTCCTGCCTCGCACGCGTGTGTGAGTGGACAAATAGGTCGTTTGAGGACTGTCACAAGGGCAGTTATGAAAGCCCAAGTCAATGGAGGACTCCCCTCCCTCATGGGAAGACAAGACTGCCACATGGCGCCTATGACCAACACATGGCATTTGTGCTTCCCTCCCAAAAGAGACCCCTTGGGTCTATAAAAGGTGAGACTTTTCTCACCCAAGATAGACAGGTTGAAGGAGATTTCAAGCAACGAAGTGCTGCCGAGTTGAAGACTCACTTGCATCCCCTTTGGTTCACTTTCTCACATCAACCAATCTCTTTTGCAAGGGAGGTTGTTGGGTGGCTTTTGGAAGCTTGAACCTGACCCAAATCCAACACATGGAAACCTGAACCAACCAATTCGCCAACCCCCCAATCCGAAGAGGTTTTGGGCCCATCCCTAGTGGATTGGCACCGAAATCAAGTGCCAATGGTGGGAGGCCCACATGGGAACCCCCGCACTTTCTAAGTTTTAGAGCATTCTAGATTAATTTTTTAGGTTGCATTTTGTGTTATCATGTTTGGTTAACTCATAGCTGCAAGTTCGTAACTTTTGATCAGATTCTAGTATGTTTTGTGTCGTTTTGTAGTTTCACTAACTTGCAGGAGGCGATATCAAATTCCCAAGGGTAGAGGCCAAATTGGGAGAATCCAACCATCTGGGTCGTCCCAAAATGGCCCCAATTACATAACCCCTCTGTCTGCAGGTGTTTTGGAGACCTTGGGAGTCGACATTGGAGCGTGTCAGTTCGACTTCCCCAACATAGAAGAAATCGTCCCACCCAGGGACGATTTACAGTCAGAAATCGTCCTACCCAGGGACGATTTCTAGTTGAAAGCAGATTGGCCGACTGTATCAGTGGCAATGGCCTATTGGTAACATTTTCTATCTTCCATTCGGCTGTTTAGAATCATTTTGTTTACTGTTTTAGATAAATGTTTGCATGCATCTTTTGATGATTTTAGAAGAACGAACACTTTTCACTTGCAGCAGGTGCTACTGACATCTTGGTTGTTTCTTTGTTCGTAGGAGAAGAAGCAGAGGTGAAGAACTTATCGACATCAGCGGCGACATCATCTTGGCATGCCCATTGCAATCGTGGGCATGCGGAAAGAGGAACATTGAGTGATTGTAATCGAATTCTTTTAACGCTCCTAGCCCCCGAAAAGGGAGGAGACATCATTGTAACAGAGATCAAGGGATATTAATGAAAGGGCTATGTTTTCTCCATTTGCTTGTGTCTCTTCCAATGCGTTTCTTTTCCATTTCATGCACTTTATGTTTCTAGGACTTAAGCGCATTTGGTTTTGGTTATATTGCAATTAGTGTTTCCTTTGCCCAGAATCTCGTGCTTTCATCAACAACTTTTTGGGACATGTAAAATAATGTATAGAACCAGTCATCACCTTTAGAGAAGACGAATTGAAATCGGTGACTGGTGATGTGGCGGATCCACTTCTGAATGTTATTGCATGGGTCAACAGGATTTCGTATAAGAGGGTGTTGGTGGACACTGACTCATCCAGTAATATCATCACAACAATAGCATTGAAACATCTGAAGTTGCTGGTATCTCACATCATGGCCTCCACCTATACACTGTGAGCATTCAATGATGCAATATACTCGACGGTTGGCACAATTATCCTACCCATCCAAGTGGGACAAAAAACTATTCATACATTATGCCACATCTTGGAAGGTGAGATGGCTTATAATATCTTACTGGGCCAGCCGTGGATCAGGGACATGAAGTGTGTCCGTTAAATAGCGCATTAGTGCCTAAAGTATACATTTGAAGGATAGGTGCATGTAGTCCCGATTGAATTAGAGCCCTTCAATTACTGTAATATGGTGCAGTTCATGTCACAATCGACCCTTCCATCAACACATTTGGATTTTTAGTTGAATCCATCTAACCAGGGTTCGATGTCGCAAGCATCCCTGATGTCTAGTCCATCAAATCCCCAGTTGGGTCCATCTTCCTCATCTGGTCCTTCACCAACGATGCCACCTATGGTGGACACACCAAAGGACAAGGGAAAGAAACCCCTAGAATAGGAACCACCTCTAGTCTCAACCATATATACTGAAGAGATGCCTAGCTGAATGGAAGTCGATACGCCTAGTTCACCCTACATGGAGTGGACTCTGAAAAGACTCCCATTCGCTCCTCGTCAACCCCCAAAGATCACCGTTGATATGGCAAACATGGGCCTGGGGGAGTATATAGTGCGAAACATTATAGCAACACCCACACTTGAGTCCATGCAAGACCTAGGGAGACCTCGACTCCCCATCGGCTCCGTGGTTCCTCTAGGCACCCCACCCAATCAGACCAACTTTTTTTATGGGGGCCTGGATAATGGCGTTGAAACTTATATGCAAGAAGACGATGATGAAGAGCCCTTTTCTGAGGACGTCAACTATTTTTCCAACCTAGAATTCATATTAAGATATCTTGGCCAATGCAATTGGCATGGATATGGGTTGGGCAGGTATGAGCAAGGAGTGTGTGTTCTATGCCAATTGAGATATCAAATGCCTTATGACAAGTCAGGAGTAGGGTTCAACCACCCCCTACCCCTAGACATATTGGTAGAGAACATGCAAGGCCTAGGGATAGGCAATAAGGATGGGTTGGCATTAGATTTGTATGGCAATCCTAACACAACATATACATTAGGATATTATCTCCCATTCCTAACAACCAACCTTTTTGACCATAACAACCCTTCCCTTTTGGTCAAAAAGGGAGAAATTTCAAGGACTCACCTACAAGAGGGATATGGAAAAGACCAAGAAAGGTCTTCAAAAGATGAGTCAAAATATGAGGTGGCACCTTGGGATCCTTTCGAGTCTGATAGCAATCATTCACAAGTACATCCCATGGATGATTATCAGGAAAGCTTCCTAAAAATGTTTTCGTTGGATGCTCCAATTGAGCATATGCCGCCTCGAGAGAATCAGGTCCCACCGTAGAGAGCAGAACAACCCCGATGGGACCACATTAATTTGCTCAAGCAAGATGAGCCTCATATGTCACAAATAGCTATTGGAGAAAACAAAGGCCTTTTGATCTCTGACAATGATTATGAAGATGAAACTGAGATGGCTTATGTCAATCATATGTGACAACAACAATATCCCTTGGACATAGACGACATGTTTGAATAGTTACACATAGGTCCAAGGCATAGGTGGCACCTAAACTAGGCACAGTTATAGCAATTACTTCACCCGCCACTCTAGGTACACAGAGAGCATCTTTCTACTGGAGACCCTATACAACCATCAGTGCCTAGGGCGGACCCTGTCCTCATATCCACACATAGAGTTGATCCATTTGTGTTGGTACCCATAGAGCCAGATCCAGAGTACAAAGATCATCTAGGATGTCCAAGCAGTCATATCTATGATAATGGAGACCACAATCATTTCATTAATATGATCTCCATTGACTTAACCACCCTCATCCATGATCTAGCTGACTCGACACAATCATTGCATCTAGACCTGGAGGCTATTTACTGGGATCACGCTGACACACCACCATCCCCATAAGAGTACTGGCCTTGTGGTGGGATGTTCCATTTCACCCCAGGATAGACTCAGGATGTCTTTCATGCTAAAGAGGAACCTAATGTTCTAAATGATGATCTCAATTTAGCAAACGATATCCACTTGATCCCAACTCCACACCAGTTGGAGGATGGGTTCCACATGTCGATCGAGGAGACGATTGACGTAGACATCGGTGCTGATCTAGTGAATTTGCAAATCATCAAGCTGGGGGTAAGTCTATCCCCCGACGAGCAAGCCGACTACATTGCCATTCTCAAAGAGAAGAAGGAGGTTTTTGCATGGTCCTACAAAGACATGTCGGGGCTAGACCAAAATCCCTTAGTAAAACCCCAAAATGCCCCAAATGGGTCCATGAACCCTTTGGTCAAACCAAAAGCTCCAAGGATTTCTACAATCACTTGGTCAAACCCAAAATGCCCCAAATGGGTCCATGAACCCTTTGGTCAAACCAAAAGCTCCAAGGATTTCTGCAATCGCTTGGTCAAACCCAAAATGGCCCAAATGGGTCCATGAACCCTTTGGTCAAACCAAAAGCTCCAAGGATTTCCGCAATCGCTTGGTCAAACACAAAATTCCCCAAAGGTGTCCATAAACCCTTTGGTCAAACCAAAAGCTACAAGGATTCCCACAATCGCTTGGTCAAACCCAAAATTCCCCAAAGGTGTCCATAAACCCTTTGGTCAAACCAAAAGATCCAAGGATTTCCATAATATCTTGGTCAAACCAAAAGATCCAAGGATTTTCGTAATCTCTTGGTCAAACCAAAAGCTCCAAGGATTTCTGTAATCTCTTGGTCAAACCAAAAGCTCCAAGGATTTTTGTAATATCTTGGTCAAACCAAAAGCTCCAAGGATTTTCGTAATCTCTTGGTCAACCTAAAAAGCTCCAAGGATTCCCGCAATCGCTTGGTCAACCCCAAAATTCCCCAAAGGTGTTCATAAACCCTTTGGTCAAACCAAAAGCTCCAAGGATTCTTGCAATCACTTGGTCAACCCTAAAAATGTTCCAAAGGTATCCATAAACCCTTTGGTAAAACACCAAAAGCTCCAAGGGTTACCATAACCGCTTGATTAGAGAAAATATTCAAAACAAAAAAAAAACAATAAAATCATCAAAAATAACAAAAACATTGCATCTCCATTCCATGCATAATCATAAAAATCAAAATAAAAAAATATAAGTTGCATTAGGCATCGCATCCACGCATTGCATATTTGCTGGTCATACATGTCACAAGCACCATAGACTGTCATTACTTGGCAATTCCATCATTTTCTACATCAAATCCATCGTATAAATGCATACATATAGAATAACACCATCACCATGTTTAGCATAGGTTGTTGTCTCCTAATGTATATCAGGTTTTCATCATTCAGCTGTCTTTAAATTGCTAGCCAAAAACTATACAAAGTTCAACAGATTTTACAAGGGAAAGTTTTACTTGGATCACGCCTCGTTATGTAACATCCTTACACAAGTTAAAAAACATAAAATAATTCCCAAGTTGTGTGAATGCAAGAGAAAACTACAAAGTAGTCTAGGGTACCATAGGTGAAAGATTAGTCTATTCATTCCCCTGTGTGAATGGTTCAAGAGTGTTGAGAATTGACAAAAGGACAAGCTCTTCCCCATCCCTTCCCCCTAATCAACAGTGGTTTTCACCACTAGCAAAAATCCCAATAACCATTGGTCCCTAAATTTGTAAGGATTCGTACTACCCGTCCCTACCAAGGATGGGTAGTCATCCCCAAGGCCTCAAAGGATCGATGCCATTTAACAAAAAAATTCCCACAAACCATTATCATGACCATCTCTAATCACCTCTGGTCTCAAAGTTGTAAGGATTTGTACTACATGTCCCTAAAAAGGATGCGTAGTCATCCCCAAGGCCTAAAAGATCCATGCCCTGACTTCATCATATTCCTAATCACCTTTGGTTCCTAACTTCATAAGGATTCATACTACATGTCCCTGAACAGGATGGGTAGTCATCCCAAAGGCCTAAAAAGACCAAGGCCATTCATAAGCCACAAAACTACAAGCTCAACCTTACAAATCTCAAAATCCAAAATCAAATAACAGTGGTTATTACCACTATTCACAATCCTTGCTCACAAAGAAAAACAAGAAGAAAAATAAACAGTGATTTTCATCACTATGTATATGCGTAAGTATCCTAAACCGTTGAGAAAATAAAAATCTTGAACTTGAATCCTTGGAATTCTTAGCATTCGAAAACTATTTAGGTGATCCTCATTATAGGTTTGGTGGAAAACCTACCTGGAAATGGTAGTATCCTAACCGCATGACAATATGTCTGTCACATTAGCTTTGCATGTGAAAAGACCAATGTTTGCATGTGGATGAGCTAGCTTATGGTCCCTTAGATTGTCCTGTGGATTAATCTTACTAAATACAACAACGGAGTTAGTGGAGCTAATTAGGTGATCCTCAGTATATATTTTGTTGATATCCTATCTGGAACTGGAGGTATCCTAACAAATACCACATAAACAAACTCAATTGCACACACAGAGATGTGAAATAACTTGGTTAAAATCAAGTCAGATTTATACCTAGTTCAAAAGTCTTGTAAGATAAATGTACAGTTTTGGCTAGTTAGTTAAAATATCTGAATCTCAGAAAAGCTTAACTATAATTTCATTACATACATCACCATAAAAAATATACAAAATACAAAAAAAAAGTTATCACATGCTAAGTCATTCCACACAGCCATCCCATAAGTATAGCAAGCCAGTAAATCTTGTATAGTCTATGGTGCCATCGACAAATTATCAACAACTCATTTCATTCATTCCATATGCATATATCATATAATTAAAAATATCGCATTCATAATACCACATGCATACATCATCATAAATAACTGTGCATCAACATAAAAACAAACTATGACAAGTTTATAAACACAAAGAACATCATCTGTATATATAACATCAAAAACTGCACACAATGCACCAAAAACAAGCAATAAAACTGTCCAATGAGAGTGCTTTTGCAATTGAAATTTTGGGCATTCAAAATAGACGTCAGGGTCACAAATACTCACTATCCTACTCCCCAAGAAGGCTACCATAGCTGGACCACTCCACGGGAAGATGCATTTTAGAGAATTTCATCCCCAAATGGCATCACCAAAAGGGTCAAAACCCAACCAAAAATAGCAATAACATTGCCGAAAGAAGGTATTTTTGCACCTATCCTTATGAGAATACAAAACATATGGTAGGGTCACAAATCCTCACTATCCTATTCCCTAAGAATGCTACCATAGCTAGACCGCTCCACAAGAAGATGGATTTTTGAGAATTTCATCCCCAAACGACGTCACCAAAAGGGTCAAAACCTAACCAAAAATAGCAATAACATTGCCGAACGAAGGTGCCTTTGCACCTGACATTATTGGCAACCATAATAGATGCCGGGGTCACAAATACAAACTATCCTATTCCCTAAGAAGGCTACCATAGCCGGACCACTCCACGGGAAGACGAATTTTCAAGAATTTCATCCCCAAACGACATCACCAAAAGGGTCAAAACCGAACCAAAAATAGCAATAACATTGCCGAAAGAAGGTTCTTTTGCACCTATCCTTTCAAGCATACAAAATAGACATCGAGGTTACAAATCCTCACTATCATATTCCCTAAGAAGGCTACCATAGCCGGACCGCTCCACGGGAAGATGGATTTTCAAGAATTTCATCCCCAAATGACATCACAAAAAGGGTCAAAACCCAACCAAAAATAGCAATACCATTTCCGAACGAAGGAAACTTTGTGCCTGATATTATTGGCATCCAAAAAAAATGTTGGGGTTACAAAATGTCACTATCCTACTCCCTAAGAAGGCTATTATAGCTGGATCGCTCCCCGAGAGGACGGATTCTTGACAATTTTAGCTCCAAAATGCGTCACAAAAAGGGTTAAAACCCACCAAAAATAGGTCAGAATGTTCGGGACCTGCTTAAGCATTCAATGGTAAAACAAATTAAGGCACCCTTACCTAAGTCATCTTGGGTCAAGCGACTCATCATTTTTCTCATGTCGGTCATTCCCTCATCGATTCGTCACTTGAGGGGGTAGTCACACTTAGTCACCAATCAACAAAAATATACCCAATCAAGGAAATGGCACGCATTCAAAGGATCATTGACAAAGATAATCACACCACTGCTTTGGAAGAAAACAAGTAATAATCACAAGCTGATCAAACACTTGGCATTCGTGAATCATGAACTCAAGGTTCCCACAGACAAAAGGTTGCACCCTTTTCCTATTCATGACTGATCAATGTCCAAGCTCAAGTAACACCTCACCGAAAAAGGTTAACACTTGAATGAAGTTCCTTAGCTCATCAGAAGCAAGGATTCAAGAATACATGCCCTTTTCATACTTTGGGCATCAAGAGTTGGTTAGGTTACTAAGAAACCCTAATCATTAGTGTTTTAGGTATCTATTTTTTCTCAGTATTGTGCCTTGCACAATGCTTCCCAAAAAGGGGCATTTGTAAACACCAAAACAACACCAATCTGATCATGTGTTAACAAACATCATTCACATTGATACAAATAGTCCCTAGGGCAGCCCCCAGTGGTTAAGAAGTGGTCCTAACCACTCCAAATAACAGTTTGGAAGGTCAAGGGTCAAGTTGGCACCTTTTGGCACTTTGCTCCCTACTCGCCCCACCCTAGGATGAATACAAACTGGTATTCACCCCACCTAGGGACGAATAGTAGCATTCACCCCAGGGTGAGGCAAATAGTAGGTTTGACTGGAAAAATGTCAAACCTCCATAGGTCCGCTAGTTAACTGCAACTCCAGGACATGCAATTGCAAGGAACGACTTCAAATCAATAAGAGAGAATTTAGTCATGCATGTCTTTATTTTAGATACCTCATGCAAGGAGACTCTAAATCAAGGAATAATATTTTCTCTCAAAATAGGACAATCAACTCAAGTGGTGCCCTCGCATGCGCATTCAAAACAAAGAGACCCTAGGTCTATAAATTGGTGAGTCTTCTAACCCAAAAAAGGGATACAGAGACGAGCTTTTGGAGAAATGAAGTGCTGCTAAAATATATCCTCACCCATTGTTTGTGCTTTCACATCCTTAATCTCTCTTTTGGAGGGAGGTTATTGGGTGATCATTGGAGGTGCATTCTAGACCCAAAACCAAAAATTTGGCCATAATATTCCACAAAATTTGTTGACAACACCCCATAAGAGGTTTTGGACCCATACCAAGTGGATTGGTTCTGAAACAGAGTCCCAAACGGTAGGCGTCCTGCCCCCGGGTGCCCCCCAAGCTATCGTAGCCGTAATCGCCCCACCCCAGAGTGATTAGAAATGTATGATATATTTATCTAATTTTTCTTTTGCATCTTATTCTAGGTTATTTATATAGGTTGTAGTTTAAATTTCACTTCATTCTGAGCATTTTTGACCAGGTTTTTATCATTTCCCGCATTTACTAACTTGCATATGGCACCATCAAAATTTGGGTGATAGAGGCCAAATTAGAGAAATCTGACCTTTTGGGTCTTCCCAAAACACCCCCAATTAGCTAACCCCAACTTTGTAGGTCATTTGGAGCTTCCTGGATAGGACATTGAAGAGGGTGCTTTATGATAATTTATTGCATCTATTCGTCCCACCCTAGAGCGAATACAAATATGTGAAGAATTTCCATACTGTTCCTTTTTCAATGGCCTCCTGGTAACATATTAATGCTTCTGTTAAATTTTTAGGTCGATCTGAGGTCATTTGGTTATCGTTTTAATATTTTCATGCATACACTAACAGTAGGCCTTGGGAAATACATGTTCTATCCTATCTGCAGGTGCTACTAATCTTTTCTATTTATTTGAACATAGGTTTTTGACATTAGAGGAGCATGAAGGAGTCAAAAATCATATACACAAGCGGCGGTGACGTTTTGGTCCTCCCATATTACATGTGGGCACACGGAAGAAGGATTGCTATCCATGGATGTGATAAGAAACATATTTAACGCTCCTATCCCCTAAAAAGGAAGGAAACATATTGTAACATGACTTTGAAAGCATATCAATAAAGAGGACCCTATTCTATATTGCTTTTATCTTCTGTTGATTCGTTTATGTTCTTTCCTTTCATTCATTTTTCAATATATAGGTTTTTGGCGTTAAGTTTGGTTTTATACGCATCATACTTGGCATTTTACTTTTTGTTTCCGTATCCTCGTGCTTTCAACGACTTACCATATTGATTTATTCTGGTACTAAACACAATTTTATAGATCTCAGCATAGCCAAGTAGGGAAATTTTTATGTACACAAATGTAATTCCTTTCAGGTTATGGTAGAAAATGGTTGGACTTTACCTTGCAAGGAAAAATATCATAATGTTAAGGTCAATATTAGGGACTATGAGCTCAAACAAAATATGTTTGCACTTCAATTAGGGGGATGTGATATTGTGTTGGAATTTTAATGGTTGGGCATATTTGGAGTCATCTCTTGTCACTTTGGTGAGATTTGGATGTAATTTTCATAGAATGGATAGTCATACACTATGAATGGTGTCCCTACTATTTGGCCTATGTAAAAAAGTTGTATTAGCGCTAAATTTATATATTCTAGCTATAAATATTATAGATCAAACAAATTTAGAAAATGTGAAGCCAATTATAATAGGAATGATAAAGGTAATTTTGCTAGAGGAAAAAGAAGAGAAAATTATCAATTATTTTTGACAACACCAAGTGGAAGTTAAAAATGGTTTGATAATAAAGATTTTCCAAAGTTATTTAAGATGAGTGATTTAGTTTTAATATGGGATAAAAATAGAGGTAAACTCAAAAACCATGAAAATATAGAATTATTGTGGTCTATGCCTTATATAATCTTGTGAAGGTATGAAATAAATGCATATGAGCTAACAAATATGAATGATTACCTTTTGCTGATTCCTATAACAACCAGTATTTGAAACGTTATTCTTAGAAGCATGTTCCTTGATATTTATATCTAGAAATAATAACACCTAAAAATATGTAAGTAGTGGCTATAACAATTTTGCCTAGATAAAATTTGATTTGCCAAAACAAAGAGTTACTAGCTACCAAATTTTGAAATCCTAAAAATTCTAATGGATAAAGGTTAAAGTATGACTTAACTTGGAATCCATATAAATTGCTTGCACATATTAATGGTTCCAGGAAAATATCTCAACAAGAAAGTAGACCACATTAAAATCTTCAACATTAATACACCAATGGATTTATTATAGTCATTTTTATACTATAATATTTGGAATTGGGATTGTACATTGCACAAGTGGGTACTTATTTCAAAGGGTGAGGTATTGTTATAGGTAAGAAAAAAATAATTTGCATGAGTGATCAATTGTAGTAAGTTTATAGTTATGGTATAGTGAAAGAAGAGTGGAAATTTTTAGAATATTAAGGAGCTTCAAGGTTATTTGAGTACAATTCATGACACATTTATCATAGTAAAATCAAAGCTTAAAAGTATCGAAGATGGAGAAAAGAAAAAGGAAAGAAAATTCTCACCTAAAATGGTGCAAGCAATTGCCTACAATTGATTCCTCTCATCTCACATACCTAGGTTTATACATCCTTATCTCGATCTAGTCAGAGCTATAGCAAAAAATTACAATCCAAAATATAATTTAGTCTACAATTGAATGGATAGAGGTTGTTTGACATCACAAATGATGCTATCATAAAAGCATTTATAGTGTGAGATCATTTAGGCATAAATTCTAAAATATTTGATACTCAATAACAAGATAGGAATTGTAAAAGGGATAATATCATGAATTGGCTAGATAAAAATTTATTAAAACACACTGATAACTTCCCAACTAAGCCTACAATATTTGGGTACCATCACGATATTCTTTCTATGGTAGCCATTATCCTAGGACTAGATATCGACCTATATGTATATGACCATCAAGTAGCTATAGCTTATGTTGTTACTTTTTCTTTTTATTTGTGGAAAACATCCCAAAAGGGATGCCACTTTCGGGTAAGACC